>JAQQSW010023802.1:0-10203 GCA_028646575.1 Pseudocheirus occidentalis
GTGTATGTATACATATATACATATACATGTATGTATATGTATATAATTTCATCTATCATACTGAGAAAAGTTTCATAAGTTACAATTCTCATTTTTTCATGTTGGCATGTAAATAATTCAAATTTGGTAAGTTCCTTATGGTTTCTTTTCCATGTTTACCTTCTCATGCTTCTTGTGTTTGAATGTCAAATTTTCTATTCAGTTCTGGTTTTTTCCTCAAGAATGCTTGAAAGTCCTTCACCTCATTGAATAACCATATTTTCCCATGAAAAATTATGTTCAGTTTTGCTGGGTAGGTGATTCTTGGTTTTAATCTTAGCTTCCTTGTTCTCCTAAATATCATACACCAGGGCCTTTGATCCCTTAATGTCGAAGCTACTAGATCCTGGGTGATCCTAATTGTGTTTCAACAGTATTCAAATTGTTTCTTCTTGGCAACTTGTAATGTTTTCTCCTTGATCTGGGAACTCCTGAACCTGGCTATGACATTCCTAGGAGTTTTCCTTTTGGGGATCTTTTTCAAGAGGTGATCAGTGAATTCTTTCAAGTTCTATTTTGCCCTCTGGTTCTAAAATATTGGGCAATTTTCCTTTAGAATTTCTTGAAGGATGATTTCTAAGTTCCTTTTCTGATCATGGCTTTCAGGTAGTCCAACAATTTTTAAATTGTCTCTCCTGGATCTATTTTCTAGGTCGGTGTTTTTTTTTCAATGAGATATTTCACATTGCCTTCTATTTTTTCATTTGTTTGGATCTGTTTAATAGTATCTTGATTTCTGATGAAGTCATTTCCTTCCATTTGCTCCACTCTAGTTCTGAAGGAATTATTCTCTTCAGTAAGCTTTTGAGATTCTTTTTCCATTTGGCAAATTCAACTTTTTAAGGTATTCTTCTCCTCATTGGCTTTTTGGGTGTCTTTTGCCATTTGAGGTAGTCTGTTTTTTAAGGTGTTATTTTCTTCAGTCAGGTTGTTAACTCCCTTATGATTTTCTTGCATCATTCTCATTTCTCTCCCCAGTTTTTCCTCCACTTTCCATATTTGGTTTTCAAAGTCCTTCTTAAGCTCCTCTATGCCTTGTAACCAATCTACATTTTTCTTGGAAGTTTTTGGTGCAAAAGTTCTGATTGTGTTGCCTTCCTCCCGTTCCATTCTTTGATCCTTTTTGTCCCCAAAAAAGGAATCTAAAGTTGGATTGCTGATCTTTCTTTGCTTCCTTTGCCTCCTCATGTTGCCAGTCAGTTACTTGACTTTTGGGCTCAATAGAACTCTGATTTCAGAAGGGAGAGCACTGTCCCAAATCACTGGGGTTTTCACAGCTGCCCGAGCTATTAGGAGGCCACAGTCGCTACAGTCCCCACCAGCTTTGGCTCACTGGTCATGCACCTCAGGACCACCACCCAAGACCATGATCCCAATCCAGGTAGACCAAGGCAAAAGCACTTAGCCTCTGAATGATCGCTTGGCTCCCCTGCAATTTGTAGGTTGGGAGCTCTGAAGCAGCCACAAGGAGGTGGCTGCAGGGCCATGTTTCAGACTGCTTCTAGCTCTGGAGGCAGTTGGCCAGAACCTCTCACCAAATTTAGCTGAGTTCCACTGACCTTTTCCCTTTGTCCTTGGCTCTAATGAGTTGGTAATTCTGGAAACCTCCACAGCTGCTGGTGACACAGTCTCTTGAAAGCTCCAACCTGGGCTTCTCTTGGATGGCCTGGGGCTACAACCTCATGGGGCTGGTCTCTGCTCTCAGCACACTGGGATGAGCCCTTTCTGTCTGTCTGTCAGGCTGCCTTCAGTGGGAGCCTTGTTTCTCTGTCATTTTATGAGTTCTGGAACTCTAAACTTTGTTTAGAGTCATATTTTATAGGTATTTGAGGTGGTTATGGTGGGAGCCATGGAATTCTTCTGCTTCTTTGCTGCCATTCTGGCTCCACCCCCAAAACTATTTTTTAAATGCCAAGAATAAATAAATAAGAATTCTTAAAAAGGGGGGCCGAGGAAGTTTTTCAGTCTATACACATTGGATGTGGAGTTTTCAATATAGAAAAATCTATTAAAATCTGCTTACTTTTGGGGGGAATCAATGCTTTGTTTACACATAATGTTCTAATGCTACTATATAATTTTTTCCTTAAAACCTTAACAGTATTTTGTAGTCTCCTTTCATAGGATGGAGATTTGTGACATATCATTTTGTGAATTCCCAGGAACGACCTTGAAGTCACTTTTTTTCCCTATGTATTTTGTTCGTGCTAAATTCTTATGACCTGTGGTGATATGATATGCAGTTGGTCCCTACCATTTTATTAAATAATCTGCATCAATCAGTAAGTCCTAACTCATTAAGGAAAACATTTTTAACAATTTCTAATTATGATGAGCCCTTTTATATCATTGTAGTGAATCGTTCCATTTCTTTTTGTTTTCACCATTTCTATAAAAAATTGATGTGACAGCCATGTATTTGATGCTTCTCTTCTTGACACTGTATCTTGAGTTTCTATGAATGTTATTGATGGATACCACTATCATATCTATCATTTAAATGTATTCTTATTTGACAGAGTTGGGAGGGGTGTGTGTGTGTCTGTGTGTCTGTGTGTGGGTGTGGGTGTCCGTGTGGGTGTATGTGTGTACTGCAGATAGTTCTGATTCAACTTGCAATAGTCTTTTTATTCTTTTATATGAAGTGTTCCATGGAGTATTTTACAGATAAATGAAATATTTTTGTAGTTAGATAAAAGTAGTAGAATATAAGATTTTCCTCTATAGACTCATTGAAAGTGTCTTTAATATCACTGCAAAAGGAGCTAAGAAGATGGGGGTGATTTGTACCTCATCCTGTTTCCAAAGGATTTCGTTCTCCTCTGGCATATCTCTATATTTTGAAAGATTTTTCTCCCAAGTGATTTAGAGATTATAAGTATTCCATGTCATGAAATATATTTAAAAAGTTATGTCCTTTAATTTTCTTGCGTTGATGTTATATCCAAAAGATTTGGGAGAATATTTTAGTCTAAGATAAAGATATTTTTCAAAGTTAGTTTATTTGTTGAATTTTCAAGGATATCTCAAGGTCAGTACTTGTAGTATAGGCTTTTGTTTTCTGTCAATCCATGAAATAAAACAAAATTTTCATACAGAGGTCAGCTACCAGTTCATTCTTTGTTGGTATTTTTTCAGCTTGCAGTGGTGTAGTGAATAGTTTTTACCTTGTCAAATAGCTTCTATCCCCTCCTTGAATATTCTACAGTGTCCACCAAGTCTGGGCTCCTTAAGAATCAATCTTCTATGATTCATAGTGCAATGGCCAGTTCGTGAATTGCTAACATAGCCTCTTCTGTTTTCCATAAACAAATTCATATGTGATAGCCAATTATTCAATGTATCTTTCTCAACATAATGTTGGATTACTTTTTGTGGAGTGGAGGTCACCCTTGGAACATCTTTTGATTTTATTCTTGGATTCTACGTTGGAAGAGAAAGTATTTTTAGTTAAATTGGACAAATCAAAAAACATATTTCTGTTATGAGTCCTTCCCATTTCTCACTGAAGTGAAATCTGCTTTTACCAAATATATATCTAGATATTTTTAACATGTTTATTGAGTGAAAATGTCTATTACTAATAAAATCTTCCTCCTTTCTGATGAGGAAGTTGGAATATTTTTATTTGCCTTTATTTTTAGTTGGACTCTAGGCAATATAATAACATTATAATAATTTTATTGTTACTTCCAAATCTGTTATGTTCCATTTTATACTTCCAAAAATACATTAAGACTAGATTTATTAAGGTATCCATTTCTTTAAATATGTTTACATCTCACTGTCCTAGGATACTCTCCAAGATTCTAAGTTCCAGAGAAGGGACAAACTCCTTAGGTAGAGAGAGTTGCTTTGTCTAGAACCAGGATTCTTACCACTTTTTGTATCATAGACCCATTTGGCAGACTGATAAGGCCAATGGAAACCTCAGAAGAATGTTTTTAAAGCATAACATGAAACACATCATGTTACAAAGAAAACTTACTTATACTGAAATAAAATTATCCAAAACTATTAAGAAAAAGTTCAAAGATTTCAAGTTAAGAAACCCTTATCTAAGAGCTTCTTATATCAATAAAATCACAGTGACAGCCCCTCTTATTATTTGCATTACTAATGTTGTTGTTAAGATTCAGTTCTTTCTTTTTCCAATTGTCAATGCATGTTATTCACCCTAATTATTCATTAGGCCTATGTAACCAAAGTATAGACATTCTCTTTGCCTATGGGCAGTTACTTGAATTGTAGGCATGCTGACTAGAACCCTGTGGTAAAACTTTATAGTACTGACTAGCCTAGCAAGTCCAAACTCCTTGGCTGACTGCAAATGACAGAAAGGATGAAAAGAAAAAGAAATGTCTACTTCAAAAACTGTTATCTCTGTCAGAGATAGAATTAACCTGTTAGGAGTAGAATCAAGGAAATCTTGAGCTACTCAACATTAAAATGTCCTTAAAACTAGCTCCTATGTCCTTTTATTTTAAAAATTTAAAAATTATATTAGATTTTAGCTACGTATATATGTGCATGTGCCCATCTAGATGGTTCACATCCTGAAATCCTGGTTTTTACTGATCCTGGAATATAATCCAAAAACCCCTGCTTCACACTTTGCCCCACCTATTAACTTTCATTTCTCTAGTTTCAAAAGAGCAGGCTATTGTAATATCCCTCATTTTTAATCTGAGTAAAATAAATGCTATCATTTAAGTTGAAAAGCAGGGCAAACTTTTGGGGCAACCCTTCACTGAATGTGTTGCTTTGCTTTAGAAGAAGACATTGATTGCTCTGTTCTCCCATCCCCCAAATATAATTGTCTGTTTTCACTTTTGTTGGAAGACACCAATTAGTGTATTGAACATCAAACTGGACGTCACTAAGAATGTATTGCATTGCATAAAATCATTTATTGCTTTTCTTCCCATTTAATGACTGCACGTTAGACTAATTTTGTTCCCCCCAATGTGCATCTGAAATGCTTTGCTAAAAGTGCATCCATCTGCTAAGACTGTATTTATCTTGTCAATTATTCATAATTGATTAGTCAGAATATTGTTTAATGTTGCTTAGTCAACATAGTGGGTTCCATCTTGCTTCTCTGTTCATGGCAGCTCATTGATTCAAGTTTGACAGAACTACAGCTTCCCTTGGAACCAAGTGCTACCTTTCTTTGGGAAAGAATCTTTTTTTTTGTGGGGGGGAGTTCTATGTGGGGAAAAGTAATCAGAACTGTCATAGTAGAGAAGCATATTTATAGGGTTTGGGGTCTAATAAATCATGGATGTAACTTAAAGTCATATTTTCATATCAATTTAATTCAGACCACTTTGGTGTTGGGCTGACCCTTATATTTGATAATAGAGCATGACAATTTAAATTTCTGCTAACAGTACACTATTTGGCATCAGACTTTGGTCTCATGGAAATATACTTACCCATTAACACTGGTAAAATAGTCTTTAAGTGAAAGGATAAAATAATCTCTTTCCTTTGGCTTACTCTCTGTGCTAATGTGTTTCTATAATGTTTTTGCAAGGCGCTTTGCTTCACAATTATGCAGTATATGACTTCTGTATAAGGGAGAAAACAAGGCAGTCCATATATTCTTTTTAAAATAATGCCTTCCGAGATGGAGATAAAATGTATCTTGTTTTCCCCCATCACTCCTGCCAGATGATGTTATAGCATTTTAATGTGATCTATTTCAAGCTGTCTGTGGAATGGGATGGAGCCTAAAATTCCACCCCCACAAATAGGTCCAATTTCTGCAAAGCGCAATTTGCCTTGAGTGCCCATCTAACAGATGGAGAACATATTCTGGCCACAACAAATATATAACCAGGAGAGAGTGGCAGAAATCCCATTCTGTATTTTGAATTTATTTCTAGCATCCTCCTGAAGCCTCCTTAGACCATGGGGAAATATCTTTAGAGGCTATTCAATGTACAGACCCTAACAAAGTAGGCACTGTTGCTGGATTCTGTTAAATCACCCATTCTTAAGAATGACAACATTCCTAAACAAAAATACCACCTTCATTTACTTCTCATCTAAGAGTTGATTAGATTTCAGCCAAACAGTACCCAGCATTGTAAATGGTTTCTATTTAGAGTGAATCAATCAGCAAGCATTTATTAGGTGACGACTTTGAAATAGGGGCTGAGCAAGGCACACATTATATAAGTCCAAAAGGGAGATGGCCCCTGGCCTCACAGAACTTACTATTTATTATATAAAGATGTAAGAACTTTCTAAAAGTAAAGATAGTATGTTTTGAACAATTATTTCTACAATAACATATGTCCATGAAAGTAAAAAAAAAATCTCTGTTAATACATGTATGACCTTGGACAAGTCACTTAACTGCAGAGAGTCTCAATTCTCTCATCTGTAAAATATACGGAGTCAGAGGACGTGATTTCTAAGCTCCCTTTCAGATCTAGTTAAGTGGTAAGAGTGTCAGAATTAGAGTCGGGGACCTTGAATTCAAATCCCAGTTCTGCCACTGGACTACCTTTAACGTCTTGGGTAAATGATTTAACCTCTTTCGTCTCAGTCCCTTCATATGTAAAATGAGATGATCACACCAGATAGCTTCTAAGATTGTTTCCAGACCTACATCTATGATTCCCAAATTCTGTTGAATCAAGAATAACAAATCAGCAAGAAACAAAAAGATGGAGTTAGCCATTATTTTCTGTCTTCTGTAAGAAATCTTGACCACATTTCACTGTTACCTTTACAAGTTTAGGTACAATATGTTCAGGCAACTAAACAAAAAATCCTGCCCATCTTCTTCTTCAGATGAGTTGGTATGGGTGGGTTGCATCCCATGTGTTAGAAGTGACATCTGCATGGATCAGACTACTGAAATATTGGGGTATTAGAAAATTGAGTGAACAGGCTGGAAAGTTAGGCCATGGCCCCCTGATGGGTGAATGATAAATAAATTTACTTTTGTCCAGAAAGGAATGAGTAAGATTTTACTTATATGTATCTCTTGTAAAAATACACAATTGTCATTCATTTCTGTTATAACGTCCTTTGATTTTAGAGGTTGCAAGTCTTCCCAGATGACGCCCATCCCCTAGATACCTTCTCTTACTTTGACTCTCCTTGGCAGCAGGATATACAGTCTGTAGTACTTTAATTTCTACATGGCCTTAGCATTATTCTTCACTCTTTCAAGTTTCTTTGTACGCCTTGCCTGCTAATGATATTACAAACTCCCCATAGCCAGATAACCATGTCTTCTTCATCTGTATTCTGTATGAACTTAGCAAAGTTTTGACGTGTTACAGATTCTTCATAAAATTCTTATTACATTAAAAACACAAAATTCATATGATTCTGCAAAACTACATATCATTTAATACATGTTTAACAATATTGATCAATAGTTATTAAGTATATAATACATATGACCATGGATAATGGGGTATGTAGGATGGCCTAGCTTTAGCAGATAGAGAGCTAGCCTTGGAGTCAGAAAGAGCTGGAGTCAGTCCCTATCTCTCATATATACTTCCTGGCTACTCATGAGCAAGTCCCATAATCTCCCCCATGCTCCCAGGAAACTCTCAAAAGATCGTAAGTTATGGAGTAATTGATATACTTTGGTAGAGGGAATTTCCTTACTGGAAGGCCCTACATCAGTGCTGTCAAAGCACTGATCCATAAATATAGATTCATATGAATTGCATATTAAATGAGTATAAGATTTAATATTATTGAGTTTTATTGTAGTTTTATTTATTGTGTTAAATATTTCCAATTCTAGTTTAATCTGGTTCTGGCTATATTCAGGAGGATGGCAGGTTGAAGGCTATACGACTCCAGTGAAATCATTGGATCAGTCTAAAATTATAATTTGTATATGACACTATACTAGGAATTGTGGGAAATATAAAATAGCAAAACAAAGAATTTACCCTCCAGAAGACTCTAATTCATAGTAGAACAAGATCAGACTCTGTAAAATTTAAAAAGAAACAAAAAGAGTAATGCAAAGAATTTACTATGGGTATTACATTTTATGGGGTTATGGGATTTCAAATGAGATAACACATATAAAGTACTTTTTAAAATTTACTATTACAATTCATTTTGGAGAACTCCTGTCTATGGGAGCTCTCTCTATCAATGGCTACAGGAAGCTGAGTGGTGCAATGTATAGAATGATGCCTTGGAGTCAGAAAGTTCTGAGCTCCAATCTAGCCTCAGGCACTTAACTAGTAGTCAGACCCTAGGTAACAAATTTAATCTTTCCCAGTTTGAACTTCTTCATCTAGAAAACGGTCATAACAGCACCAAGTTATACTTCAGTCTTTCTCCATCATCCCCTGGTTCTTCATCCTGAAGCCATATTCCATCTCTCAAATTCATTGGGAGGCGTGAGGGGCAGAAAAGGAGGAAGAGAAAGAGAATCTAATTTGGGATATTCATTCTGGTTAGAGGAGAAGTGATAAGCTGAAACACATCCATTGAGGGTGACATGATATGGAGAAGATTGGACCCAAGATAATATGCGCTGATGAATTGAATCTGAAGATGGTTAGCCAAGAGAAGAACATACTTGGGAAGGACATGGTAGCTCTTTGTGGGTATTTGAAGGGGTGTCATTGGGAAGTAAAAAGTGATCATTCTGTTTTAGCCTAAGAATAGAAATAGGACCAAGAAATGGAAGTGAAAGGGAGGCAGACATTGGGCTCAGTGTAAGGAAGGTTTTTCTAAAACTGAAAGCAGAGCAAAAATGGAACAGGTTGACTCAAGGGTCATTGAATTTTCTTTCACAATTTTTTATTTTGGGAATTACCTAGATTAGGTAGGTAGGTAGATAGATAGATAGATAGATAGATAGATAGATGATGGATGGATAGATAGATAGATAGATAGGTAGGTAGGTAGATAGATAGATAGATAGATAGATATAGAAATAGATGGAATTTATTATAATTATTTAAGGGTATGTTGGTAAACGTTTAACAACCAGCTCTCCAGGGGAAAAAATGTGCTCATGATACACTTTAATCTGCCTTATTCATATGTTCTCCCACACTTCAATGTAGATCATAAGCAAAACAATAAGAAAACCTAATTTGATGTCCAAGATATAAATTATCACCTGAAAATTAAAGACTCTGGCACACTCCTAACTTTTATTAGCATATATGAGACACAAAATAAAAATAATGTAATATGTTTATAACATAAAGTAACAATAATAATATTTGTTGTATTGACTTTTTGTGTAAAATTCCTTAAAACATGGTGTCTAATAACACTGCTAGTAAATTTTTTAACTGCTCATTTTTTAAAATCTGTCCCTCTCACTACCTTGGTCTCCATTGAGAAAAAATGCAAATAAATGAATAAACAAATAAACAAAGCACTCAACAGATACATATTGATAATGCTTGAAAATGTATGTTTCCCTATTCTAAGTTCATCACCTCTCTGTCCTGAGGTGGGTGACACATTCCATCTTCATTCATTTGGACTTGTTCTTGATCATGGTATTAAACAGAGTTTTGACATCTTTAAAATGTGTGTTTATTGCATAGATTCTTCTCCTAATCGTGCCTTCTTTTCTCTGAATCAGTTCATAAACATGTTCTCAGGTTCCTCTGAAAATGTGTCATCATTTTAATGACCCCAAAATATACAATGTCATCTCTATATTATAATGCCTTGGTGCTATCTTAGTTTCCAGTATTTGTCTACTATGAGCAAATTAATTTTGTAGCACTAGAATTTGAGGGTATTCATAGAATATAATGTTATTCCCCTTCATCCATCAAGAAGAATGCATACTTAAATAAATGTGTTATCTTAAAAGTATTTTTTTACATTCAAATGCCAGATGAATTAGAGAAATACAAACACATACAATAATTAACAATTGAGAACTCTTCAGTAGCTAGCAGAACATATGACTCTTTTCAGTATACATAAAATCTTTATGACAATTATCTACTTATATATCAAAGGTACTCTTGATAAAGAGATGAAAATTCACGCTTTCTAAGATGATTCCCTAGGCCATACCACATCTCTTCAGCCACACAAATGACTGAGAGAAACAGAAAACACAAAATCTGTATAGTTTGTTGATTGCAAAAAGACATTTAACTTGATAAAACAACATGAATCCTTAAAATC
>JAQQSW010023803.1:0-10203 GCA_028646575.1 Pseudocheirus occidentalis
GTGTCTTGGAAGCATTTGGTATGGGAGTTCTGACTGTGTTGTCTTCCTCCGTTCCATGCGTTGATCCTTTTTGTCCACAAAAAAGGCTTCTAGAGTTTTACTGGTGTTTTTATTTTGCTTCCTTTTCCTCATGTTGGCCAGTCAATTTATTGGTTGGTTTTTTTAGTTCTGTGAAACTCTGCCTCCAGGGGGGAAAGCTCTGTTCCAAATCACTGGGGTTTTCCCAGCTGCCAGAGCTATTAGCGGGATGTTGCAAGTCCCCCCAGCTTTGGCTTGCTGAAAGTGCACCGCAGGACCACCATCCAAGACCACAATCCAGATCCAGGCCTCTCAACACAAGAGCACTTGGCCCTGATCAAGCGATTCAGCCCCCTGCGGAGTCTGCAGGCTAGGGGCTCTGAAGAAGCCCATTGGGGGCCACTGCTGTTTCCAGCAGTTCTCTTCCACCACTGCTTCCTTGCCCTGGGGGCAGATTGGCCAAACTGCTTTTCCTCCCCCAAATTAAGTTTCAAAGTTTCACTTTCACTAACCTTCTCTGATCCTGGTTTGCTGGATTTAAAGATCCCCTCAGGTGCTTTAGATCTTCTCTGAAGTAGACTCATGCTGCAGCTTGGGAGGCTCAGCTTCTCCTGCCGCATTGTGGTTTTCGGGCTGGGCTGGTCTCATCTCCTGGCCTGCCGGCCTGCTGGATGAGCCCCTCCTGCCGCTGGTCCTCTCCAATCCCTGTTTTTCATGCCTTGGTAGATGTGGAGGTGCTGGAAGCTGTAGATCTTCTCTCCTACAGACTGGGTGCTGTGTGGCTCGGCTCAGCTCAGCTCCTTCCTACTGCCCCGCGCCTGGGCACTGTCTCCACTTTAGGCTGGGACAGGCTCCATTCCCAGCCCGCTGAGATGAGCCCCTATTGCCGAGCTGCCTTCAGTGAGAGATGTGTTTTCTGTATTTTTGTGAGTCTGAGAGTCCTAGACTTTGTCTGGGGTCATATTTTATGGCTGTTTAGGGTGGTTGTGTGGGAGCTGCAGAGCCTTGCTGTTTCTATGCCATCATCTTGGCTCTGCCCCCTCCATTAGCTGTTAATATATTCACCTCTTCCCTTCCTTCCCTCTTCCCCATAGAAATTCTTTTGCTCTCAAAATCTATCAGAGGACAAATGACGATTTCATTTCTTTGACTATCCCCAAAGCAGCTCTTCCTTAATAGTCCTTTAGTCCTTTCATCACCGTAGAGTGGGCCAACAGGAACAACTAGCACCTACCAACTTATGCTCTGAAGTGGGGACATGAAGGAGCCTTCTATCATTCATTTCTCAAAGCGAGCTCATCAGTCATCCAAACCAGGCAGAGCATATTAAGCATACTCTAAGGAATGGCACTGTCAGTAGTCACTTTGCCATCATAAAGACAAACAGTAATTAGAAAGAAACCAAGAGCATGGATATTGTTGTAGATATTGATTACCTAAATTATAGTAAGACACTTGATAAAGGATCCTATGCTATTCTTGCCAGGATAATGGAAAGTTGTATTCTAGGTAATTGCATGGTTATTTGGATTCCTTATCTTTTTTAAAGCTTTAAAAAAATCTTTACATTATTTTTAATTCTTCAATACTCCTCAACCCACATAAAAAACAGCAGTGTTCTAATAAGTATTTAACAACTAATTAATTAAGTAATTAAACATACAACATGCTTTAAGTTTAATCTGAACTATTAACACTTTCTCCATCATCTTCTTAAGTCTACTCTAGACAATCAACAAAACAAGAAATCAAGCCCTGATTTCTAACATTTGCTTATATATGATATATAAATACTCTCACTGAAAATTTTATAACTGGCTCTTTCCAATCCATTAGAGCAGGCTCTAGAATACCCTTGGATATAATTAATTGCTATGTCTTTTTTTTTACCTTTACAGCATCTATCCTAATAATACCTCTCATATCTATTCCCTTTTCTTTACTCATTCAGCAGACACCCTAGTTTAGGCTGTCTTCAACTCTAATCTGAATTATTATAATTACATCTTCATTTATTTCCCTGATTCAGATGTCTCCCTTCTCCAATGTATCTTATACACATCTACCAAAGTAATTTTCCTAAAGTACAGGCATCCCTTGCTCAATACACTTCAATGGCTCCATATTGTCTAGAAGATACTTAGAAGAACTTAGAAGAACCTCTTTTACTATATTTTACACTCTCATGCTGAATCTACATTTCTGCCCTATATGTATCTTAGTCCCTCTTTGTACTCCATGTTACATAGAAACCATCCTTACTATTACTTTTATTATTATTATTTTTTGCAGGGGGAAAGGCAGGGCAATTGAGGTTAAGTGACAAGGTTGCATGGCTAGTAAGTATTAAGTTTCTGAGGCCAGATTTGAACTCAGGTCCTCATGACTCCAGGGATGGTGCTCTATTCACTGTACCACCTAGCCATCGCATACTTATTATTATCCTTGTACAACACTCTGTATCCTGTCTTAGTTACTTTTCACTGCCCCCCCCTTTTAGGCTTGGAATACCCGCCCTCTTCATCTCTGCTCCTTAAAAATCTTTGTTTCCCTTAAAACCCTAATAATTTGCCCCATAACTGAAGTTTCTTCCTGATCCACTCCCATATGATTATATCTCTCTCCCAGTGCCCAAAAAATTACCTTGTATTTCTTTCATAAGTGTCCCCAAAGTCTTAGTGCAGTTTTAAGCTTTACATAGGCTAAAGCTTTTGGAACAACTTGTATTTTGTATATACTATTTTTTTTAACATTTTTTCTCATCCTTAAGGATAAGGACTATTTTTTTTGTGCTTGTGTCATTTGCCCTCCAGCACTTAATAGAGTGCTTTCATAACTAAATTCTTGTTGTCTGGTTGATATCATATTAGAAGTTCACAGCATCATAGACATGTCTACATTTAGAGATTTAGAAGTATCTAGACAACCCTGGATTTGTACAGATGAAACTGAAGGTCAGAGAGATTAAATGACTTAACCAGAGTAAGTGATGGAACCAAGTTTTCAACTTATGCCTTCTGACAATAAATAGAATATTCCTTTCATTGACTTATATTGATGGTCTCCAGTGGTGTGTTGCTACTGGTACTGTTTAACATTTTTATCAATGAAGTGTCTAAAAACATGATCAGAGTGCTTATCTTATCAAATTTGTAGATGACAGCAAACTGGAAAAGGTAACTATCATATTGGATGCTGGTCAGAGCTGAGAAATGTCTTGATAGGCTAAATCCAATAAGGTGAATTTTAGTAGGGATAAATCTAAATTATTATATTTAGATTCAAAGAGTGACCTTTGTAAATTTAAGATTGCATAGGTGTGGCTAAAGGCTAGTAAATCTGGAAAAGTTATTAGGGTGTTAGTGCACAGCAAAATCAATATGTCAGTAGTGTGATTAAAAAGCCAAAAAAACAAAAACAAAGATGGTAAGGAGATTTTAGATTCTATTAAGAGAGGCATAGTGTTTAGGATTAGGGAGGGAATAATCCTACTATAATCTGCTTTGTAAGCAACAACTTTGTACCAAAATGAAATACTTTGCCTCAGTCTGGTCTTTGAAAAGGCCTTCTACTATTGGGTATGTTGTGGAGTTGGAGACCAGGTTGGGAGACAGGAGTGTTCTTTGCTGGGTCTCTGATGGTCTCTGATATCACTTCTAATAGTTTTTGATTTTATGATTCTGGACTTTATCCCAGTTTCAAGATGAAATCCTTATTGAATGACCTTGAACAAAAGTAGGTAGACAGGGTCTAGGTGGTGCTTGGTAGGAAGTCAAAATTTAAGTAGGAATAGCAAAAATCCAACATGCAAGCACATGACTATCATATAAAAAGTCACTAAGTTAGTACAAGATTTTGATCTATGGAACCAATTCACAAGCTAGTAATTCAACTGCTGTCCTTCACACATTTTTTAATCAATCTCTAACCAGATTTCCCAACATAAATTTCATTGTTCTCCCCTGTGCCCACCTTCACATTGAACTTGCAGTATATTAAAGTCTATATTGACTTCGTGAAGAAAATCTTGTTAAGTTCTTCATAGAATTTTTCTATTTCTACATTCTCTCTAACAGATGTTGGCTCATAAACTGCAATTATTTTCATGGTGTTCTTTTGACTTTTTCTAATCATGAGCATGGCAAAATGAGATGGCCAATGTCCCATGAAATTGATGTTTCCTACTGCCTTTAGTGCATGATGAAACCAACTCAGGCAACTCCTTTACTTGTCTTTCCAAGGAAAACTTGGAAACTGTCCTATCATTTAGATGGAACTTAAAAAAATTGTCTGGTTTTACATAAGCCAAGATTGTCAATATTAACATAATTCTTTTTGATTGAGAATATATCACCTCCCTTTACATTATTTAAAGATTTAATGCTTCTATGTGACTTAAAATTGGGTGTAGTACCCTCCTTATAGGATACCACTCCATATTCATCACTAACAATATCTCTGCAGAAATGGAAATTAGCTTTTTAAGTCTAGGGGCCATTTAGTATTTTTCTTTGTTTAATAGGTTTTCACAAAGAAAGAATTAGAAATACCTCCTCTTCTGAATTTAAAGAGACAGTCTAATTCACATATAAGTTCCAGAAATTTTGAGGTTTTACAAATGACCAGGCACAGGTCTGAACCTGTGCTCAGAAATAAGCCCTTTGAGTCTAAAGGGGGAAATCAGTCAAAGAATGCAACTTCTAACTGCAGATCAGCCATTTAATGTCTACCTAAGTCTCAACCAAAATTCTAAACCTTTGCCCTTAATCTGGTTCACTTGGATGTATGATTGTTAAAATGCCAATTGTATATGATGCTGACCTATTGGGAAGTAATGTGGTACAATGAAAAATGCCAAAATGCAATGGGTTTGGAGTCGAGATCTGTCTTCAAAACTGGTTTCTGCTTTTTACTGTCACTTTATCTGTCTTCTCCTCAGTTTTCTTATCTTAGGGGAGATGACCTCTAAGATCATCTTGAAGCCATAAAATCTATAATCCGGTGATCCTAGTGAACACAGAGTTCTCAAAAACCCCACTGAGTAGGCAGTTATTGAAGTAATTCACACACACACACACTCACACATATTTATGGTGTATTATATATATATATATATGTATGTCGGTATGTATATGTATGGATGGATATAGTTATATACATACATCTATACACATATGCATGTTTATATGCATGTGTATGCATTATAGATAGTGTAAATTATATTAATAGTGAGTGTAAATTATATTAATCTTCATGGGAATTTCACTCAGCTAAATCAACTTGAGTTGTTCTCTTTGTCTTTGTAAAATATCCTTCTTCTATGGCTAAATAATTATCCTTTTGTTAATTGTTGAATAACCTTTCAGGATCTTGCTTTCTTCCAGTATCAAACCTAAAGGACCAGGGGACTAATCTGAGCCCAGTCCAGCCCAGAGAAAACCCTGTTTCCCTTAGCTTCATGGCTTACATACTTACCTCCTTCCCCCTTTGCATGTAACATAAGAATTTCTTCCGACACATCACCATTTCTCCTCATCCTAAGTGGAAGGGAAGGAGGTGAGGGATGTTGTATGCCACTTGACAGTACAAGGAACAGTTTAAAGAGAATGATAATGTGAAGTGAATGATCATTCCTTTTAAGGACAGGCAGGCCTATTCCTCCATGACTCTCTTTTATTTCTGCAGGCAGACCATTACTCTCCTATGGTATAGGCTGCTCAGAAATTGATGTTTGGCATTGTAATGGCCTCGTTTTATTTTTATCCATCATGCCTAAGGAGAAAAACCCTACAGTGAGAGAAAGGATGTCTTTTCCTCCTCCCATGCTATTCAGGTTCAGAAAAGAGACTGAGGTTTTTAGGTGCTGCTCTTATTTTATTTTATAAAACCTTTAATCCTCACTCACCCATCTGGTATTTTATTAAGCCCAGACATTTAAGTTTAAGTGAGAAGTTATAGATGCTATGTAAATAGTAGTCTCAAAAGGAAGCCTGCACAGGTAAAAAGATTGTATGCTCCAATAAAACTGAAACCACATCCCCAAATTGTACTGAACTGAAACACATTTGATTACAGTTTATAAACAGCTTTTTTTCTCCCATTTTAGGTTTTTATTCTTTGTTCATTGTCTGAATTGAAGCAAATTCTCCCATATTTCCAGACCACCATTTGAATGGCCATAAACCACAAACGATTATTATTTTCTATGTAGCCATTTCTTAGAACTATTAAAAGTGACCTTGATTTCCCTCTTTATGACAAAGACTCACAGGTTCACAACAAAAAGGAGATGAGCTTCCTCTATACCCTACCTGCTGCGGATTGCTGTAGAAGTAAATTCGTCTTTATTGGAGGAAAGACTTATTCTCTTGGTGTCATTGGCCTGTACAATCTCTGGCTCTCAGTTTTATTTATTTATTTTTCTGTACTCTAAAAGTCAGAAGGGATGCAATAGGTCAATAAGCAGTATGGAGTACTACTCCAAGTTCACTATATCATAACTGAAGAGGTCAAGAGATTTATTTTTTTTTAAAGATAGTGATATGAGGAGTAGTCTTGAGCACAAACTCAAAGTGATGGTCGTTCCTTGTGGTATCATTTAAAGAGGACTTGCTTTGCAAATCTGTATGACTTTTATGAAAGGTGGTATGCTGTAGTAGACAGAGAGCCAGCTTCAGGGTCAGGAATACCTGTGCTCAAGTCATGTCTTTGGTGCATACTGACTAGGTGACCCTGTACAGGTAATAACTACCTTAGTGCTCCATTATTAATTACAAGGCAGCTGCTGAATCATACCAGTAAGTAGTTTCCTCACATGCAAAGTCCTACCACCATGAGATAATAAATATGGCCTAAAATAAAAAAATAATTTATTTTTTTCTTCTGTGAGTTCACATGAGGCCTTGCTCTGCCCTATAAATTGCAAAAGTAAAATATTTAACTTTTCAAAGGAAAGAGAAAACTTACAATAATATAAAATGATGGAATGTTAGAGCTAGAAAGAACCTTAAAATCATCTTACCTACTCTCCTCATTTTGCAGATAAAGAAACTGAGTACTGGAGAAGCAATGTTTTCCTATAATTAAACACATTCATAGTGGTGATGCTCTCGAGCCTAGGGCATCTGAGTTATATAGTCAGGTCTTCTCTTTTCCCTCCACTTTTCTCCTCCTCTCTCTTCCTTTTCTTTCCTCCTCCTTTTTCTCTTTTCTTTCTCTTTCTCCTCCCTGGTCCTCTTCTCTTTTTTTCACTCCTCTTCCCCCTCTTTTTACTACCATCACCACCACCACTATTAGTATTATATCTTATTATTTTTGTTGTTATTACTATTTTATGCTATATATATGTATATATATATATCATAGATATAGATATAACCGCTACCCATATGGAACTATAGCATACACATCAATTTTTAGTAACAAATATAATTGAATTTCTATATATTATTTGGGCCATATTTTGCAGCGGACCTTGGTGGTACAGTGGCTAGAGTGCTGGGGCTGGAGATTTGGCCACATACACTTGCTAGCTGTGTATCCCTCAGCAAGTCACTAAACACTGTTTGCATCAAATTCCTCATCTGCAAAATGACTCGGAGAAGGATATGGCAAACCACTCCAGTATCTTTGCCAAGGAAATCCAAATGGAGTCATGAAGAATCAGACATGACTGAAACATCTGAACAACAACAAATAACAATATATTATGCAAAGAGATTAAGAACTCCTGAATACAGAATTAAGGAAATGCTTTTGAGTCTGATATTTAATCAATTGGCCATTCTTTCTGTCAACAGATACTATAAACTATCAACACTTCTGTACATTTTTAAAAAATGAGCTTCTATGACCAAAATCATAATCACTCAGTGACCAAAATTTTTGATTTAGCCAGGCTGGCTTTTGGAAGCAAGACGTGTGATACACCGTTAGGCATTTGAAGCCTTTCTAGCTTGGTGGGTCTTGCTATAGAGTTTATGTATCACTCGAATAACCTTCAAAAACCCAGAATCACCTTCATACTCCAATGAAGCATCACATTAAAGCTGCTGTGTATATATATTATTATAATAAAATACTTTGACATTTCTATTGTGGTTTCAGGCCCTCAAAGAACTTGCACATACATCTTGTCCTTTGATCCTTGCAATGGAGAGGTAAGTAATATAAATATCACCATCTTCATTTTACAGATGAAGAGACAAGTTTAGAGAAGACAGATCACTTGACTAATGTCAATGACTTATGAATAGCAAAGCTCACACTATGTCTTTTAATTCTAAATCTGATATTCTTACAAGGGATAGGTGGGTGGTGCTGTGACCAGAGTGATGGCGTTGGAGTCAGGAAGACCTGAGTTAAAATCACGCCTCAGACACTTACAGACTATGTGACCCTGGGCAAGTCACTAACCCACTTTTGCCTTAATATTCCTATCTGTAAATTGATAATAATAACATCTACCTCCCAGGGTTGTTGTAAGGATTAAATGAAATGATATTTATAAAGTGCTTACCACTGTGCTTAACACAAAGTAGGTGCTGAATAAATGCTAGCTATTATTATTCTTAATCCATGGCTCCAAACTTTGTGCCCATCTTCCCTGTGTCTACTCATGATTTAATCAGAAGAAACAAATGAAAATTTTAGGAAAAAATAATACACATGATATTCAAAACTATAAACTTACTGTAAGGAAGGGGTCACAAAAATGCTTGGAAAATATTTAATTGTGCCTTTCCAGATAAAATTCTGAATTTTTGTGGTTTGTCCATTAATGACTTCCTTCAGTAAGTCAAAAATATTTGTAAAAACCTATGGTTTACAGATCCCTGTCTCAAAAGTTTTGGTGAAGAAGCAAAGTTTAGATGAGATATAACCCCTACCCATATGGAACCTATAGCCTAGCAGAGGCATAAGCAATGAACACAGTTAAGAATAAAATCTTCAGGGATGTTGTTGACTGTTATTTCATGTATGGACTAAAGGCCTGTGATGTCCTTTCTGACTAGCAGAATATAATCACATTAGAAAATAGGTAGGAGCAAAGATGGTGGCATAGAAGCAGCAAAGTTTTGCAGCCCCCACACAGCCACCCTAAATACCCATAAGTATGACTCTAAACAAATTTTAGGGCTCCCAAACTCAAAACACATCTCTCACTGAAGGCAGCTCAACAGGAGGGGCTCATTGTGGCAGGCTGGAAGCTGAGGCCAGCCCACCCTGAAACTGAAACCACGGCCAAACCCCAGGGTAGTCAGGAGGAGCCCAGCCAGTATGAGTCTACAGAGAGCAGATCTACAGCACCTGGAGCAATATCCACATCTATTAAGCAAGGAAAAAGGAGTATTAGATAAAGGTCAGTGAAAGAGAAGCTTGCAAGTTAAATTTGGGGGAGGAAAAGCAGTTTGGCCAATCTGACCCCAGGGCAAGGAAGCAGTGGGAAAGTTGCAGGATCTGCTGCAACTAGCAACTGCCTCCACAGGGATGCTTCAGAGCTCCTGGCCTGCCAATTGCAGGGGGAATGAGACAACTGATCAGGGCCAAGGGCTCTTGTGTTGAGCGGTCTGTATCTGGATCATGGTTTTGGGTGGTGGTCCTGGGGTGTGCTTTCAGCAAGCCAAAGGTGGTGGGAGCTGCAGCACTCCCCTAATAGCTCTGGCACCTGTGAAAACCCCAGCGATTTGGGACAGAGCTTTCTCCCCTGGAAGCAGAGTTCCACAGACCTGAAAAAATCAACCAATTAATTGACTGACCAACATGAGGAAAAGGAAGCAAAATAACAACAGCAATAAAACTCTAGAATCCTTTTTTGTGGACAAAAAGAATCAAAGCATGGAATGGGAGGAAGACAACATAGACACTCGAAGATTGCCTAGAAGCTATAGAACAATTGAAAAAGGACTTTGAAAAACAAATAAGAGAAGTGGAGGAAAAATTGGAAACAGAAATGAGAATGATGCGAGGAAATCATGAAAAGAGAATCAACAACCTGAATGAAGAAAACAACACTTTAAAAAATAGATTAACTCAAATGGCCAAAGAGGCCCAGAAAGCCAATGAGGAGAAGAATAACTTCAAAAGTTGAATTTGCCAGATGGAAAAAGAATCTCAAAAGCATTCTGAAGAGAATAATTCCTTCAGAAGTAGAGTGGAGCAAGTGGAAACTAATGACTTTACGAG
>JAQQSW010023804.1:0-10203 GCA_028646575.1 Pseudocheirus occidentalis
CACACTGATTTCACATTTGGCTTGGACCTGGAATTTCCCAGACTCCCCTTAAATCCACTTTTGTAAATGAGGAAGAGGGGAAAGCAGCAATGATTGTGACAGTAACTCACAGGGCCAGGCCTGACATGTCTCTAATTGCCTGCTAAAATTGTCCCTGTCTCCTAAAGTGCAAATTATCACCGAAAATGACAAGAATAATGAATGACTAACTCTGATGTAATACAACAATTAGCCCTTAAAGACACTGTCTAATATGGTAATTCGGAACACCCACTCCTTGTTATTAAGTGGCTGATAATTATTTAATTATCTATCTGCCAGGATGATTTAGTTCATTTATTTAGCTGCAGATGCAGGGTGATCTCGTTCAGGCTTAAGGTCAGGATGAGCTGTCCCAATCATTGGCCACCATGTCTGTTTGCCTGGCGCCAGGGCTGGCCATCTCAATGCCTTCCCTAATCAGCAATGTCAGTGCCAACCCAAACTGATGTCAAAAAATTACCTCAGCCCAAGAGGAACCAAGCCATTGCCCCCTTGTGCTCACTCACACCCTAGTCAGTGCTGCCTGGGGACCATGAACTCTATAGACTCTGGGTCCTAAACTCCTGGGATTGTCTCCTCTTGAAGAGTCACTCCAGACTCTCAGGAAACTAGAAATGTGTTCATTTCTGGGTGATACATTTCAGAAGGGATATTGATAAAAGCCTGCATTGGCCAGAGGAGCACAGGATCATGAGATATTTGGAAACAGAAGAGGACCTTAGAGACCCCCACATTTGATAGAAAAGGAAACTGAGACCCAAAGAAAAGTGACTTCCCAAGGGTAGAACTGTAAACAGCATAAGCAGAATTTGAAACCAGGTTCCCCAATTTCAAATCAATATTCTCCACTGTACCAGAGCTGCTTTAAATCCCGTTTTCTGATGACTCTTTAAAAGGAGGGATATTTCACCAGGAGAAGAGAAAGTTCAGAGAATGTTAAAACTTGAAGGGACTTTAACAATAAGACCAAAGCCTTGATTTTTCCAAAGAGAATAACTGAAGCCCAAAGAGGGAAAATGAGACCATGGTGGTGGCAGAAACACTTTCTTCATTTGCCTGAAGGGAGGTCAGATGGCAGAGGGGTGAGATTTATCCCATTTCAAGCCAATAAGTTAATTTCAAAGACTTTTATTAAGCATCTCTTAAGTGCCAGACACTGTACTAAGTGCAAGGGATACAAAGAAAAGGGGAGAGCCCCTGCTCTCAAGGAGCTTATGGTCTAATATGGGAGACAATATGCACACGACCTATGTACAAATGAGATAAGACATTCAGAATGAACATAGAGGAAGATGCTGATATTAAGGAGGGTTAGGAAAGGAATTTTAACCTGAACTTGAAGGAAGTCAATAGACAGAGGTGAGGAGGGAGGGCATTCCAGGCATAGGGGACAGCCATTGTAAATGCTTGATGTCTGGAGATGGAGTGCAAGGAATAACTAGCTGAAAAGGACCTCCAAAGTTGTCTAGTCAAACAAACTTTCTTAGTTTATAGCTGAAGAAACATTGGAACAAGAAGGTTTATTTAACTTGCCCAAAGTCACGCAAGCAATAAGCAAGCTGACAGGAGTTTGAATGGAAGTCCACTGGCTACAGAGGAATCTCTCCCTCCACTGTACAACAATGATAGAATAGTACAATTCTCCCATTCTACAGAAGAGGAAAGAGATTCAGAGACAGAAAGGAAATTGTCTGAGGTCACACAGTCAGGAAGAGGAAGAGTTGTGATTTGAACCCAATCCTGGTCATATGTCCAAGGCAATTTTCATGACCACCCTTTGGGACCAAATAGAACAAGTCCAATCGCTCTTTCACATGTACAGCCTTCCAAATACTTCACACAGTCACAGAATTCTGAGAGCTGAGAGGTACCTCAGCAGCCATTAAGTCCAACACACCACTGAAAACCAATCCCCACTATAACATCCCCAACAAGCGGTCATCAGAATTGATTAATCACAGATTAAATGATTATTAATTATTAATTGATACCAATTAATTTCTCTATTTCCTCCCTGAGCTTTCTTTTCTCCTCTACTTTTCCTCAGCTAGCCAAATTTTCTATGGTTAATAGAAACTCTTTCTCCTGGTGGCAATGCTACCTCTTTAAAGCACATAGATGCCATAATTAGGTTCCCAAGACACAGATCTGATAATGTTACTCCCCAGCTCAAAAAATATTCAGCAGCTCCCTGTTTATCTCCAGCATCAAACACCACTTAGCCTGATTTTATATAAGACCCACCTGACACACAATATGAATAAGCCCAGAGCCAGGAATTAACCAGTGGCTTACATAGAATAAAATTATATTTAAGGTCACTTCCACATGCCAATGTGCTCTGTTGAAGGTGTCTTCTAGCTCCAAAATTCTACATTCAATGAGTCCCTTCTAAGTCTGACATTCTATATTTGTTGTTTTAAGGCTCCTTCTGTCTCCAAGATTCTTTCCTAAGATTCTTCCCAAGTATGCAGTTCTATGTTTTAAGTTCCCTTAGAGGTCTGATATTTCAAGTCCTTCAAATCCTTCCCAGCTCCAGTTTTCTATTTTATGCAGCCTCTCCTCCCAGGTTTAAAATTCTTCACTGTAAGACTCTTCTCATTTCTGATGTTATCAGAATGTATCCTATTATGTCAATATCCTACATTCTATTGATCTAGCATCCTCTATAATCCTGGAAGAACTCAGTGGTTATCATGGGATCATAGATTTTCCCCTGGAAAGGACCTCAAAGATCATACAAATCAGTACTCTCATTTTGAAGATAAGGAAACTGAGTCCTGGAAGAATTAGGTGATTCTCCCCAGGTAACATGGATGAGAAATGGCAGAACTAGGATTGATGTCCAGATACTCTGGCTCCATATCCAATTCTCTTCCAGCTCCAGCATACTATCTCAACAAGAGAGACTGAGAGGGAGAGAAGTATCATTCTCTCCATTTTATAGTTAGTGAAGTCAAGGTAAGAGGCCTCATGAATGCAGACATCAGTCTGGAACAGAGTCCTTCCAGTGTGTTACTTTTAGACTCCCCTAAGTCTTTACTTTTTGCTCCTGTCTAGAAATTAGTGGTATCAGAGAGTGAGCTCTGGCCTGATAGTCAGGAGACCTAGGTTCTCATCTCTGCTTCCAACAACTCACTATGTGGCTTTGAACAAGTCTGCATCTGTTCTTCAACAATTTGGATTGGGAGACATTTCACATGGTGGAAGAGTCCTGGACTTTATATCAAAAAAAAAATTTCATTCAAGTGAACGATTACCTCCTGAAGGAGGTAATTTGAAGCACACAGAACAAAGACTAGACATTCAAGGTTAAACGCAGGCATGTTCTTGACACAAATGGATCTATGATACTATGGATTCTGGAAATCCCTCCAGTGATGCATGTGGTAACACATACATGTCTTCCCAATTTTAATTCATGTCCTACCATATCTTCAACACACATAGCCTATTCAACATTTTGGAGGTCTTCATTATTTCTTCCATCCTCAGGCCATCTACCTGCAAGCCTTAATTCTTTCCACATGACCAACTCATCTCCTCTTTCCCCCACACAATTATCTAATAATATGATTTACTCCTATTTGTCTTAGGAGAGATTCAAAATAGTCCATTGTTAGTGATATATTGCAATCTGTTTACATTCACATGCCCCTTTTATGGTCCTCTATGCTAATACTTGGTTCTTTTCAAGCAAAGGTGTTCCAGACCAAAGGCAGAAAGCAACACCAGTGAAATATTTGTATTGAGGGAAAAATGGTCCTGGGCTATTATGGGAAACTTGGGGTCAGTAAAAAGTGCTTTGAAATTTCCTAAAAGCAATTCAGCTCTGGGTTGCTATATAGGAATAGGCAAATACATTATATTGGGTCACAGATTTAGAACTGGAATGGACCTTAGAACATAAAGTGTCATAACTGGGTTAGGGAAAGGGGGAAATATACAACAAAGAATGCCAGAACTGGGAAGTGGGACTTAAAACATAGAATTACAGAGCAAGAAGGAACCTTAGAACATAGATTACAGAATGACAGCACCAGAAGGCAACCCTTAGAAAAATGGCCTTTTAGAGCTAGAAGGGACTCTAGAATTTAGAATGTCAGAGATAAATGAGGCCTTAAAACATAAGAACACAGAAAGTCAGGGCCAGGAAGGAACATAAAACTTAGAACATCAGAGATGAAAGAAAGCTTAGAATATAAAATGTTGGTGTTTGGAGGGTACTTAGGATAAAGAATGTTGGCTCTGGGAAGAGACTTTAGAACACAGATTTTCAGACGTGGGAATAACATTAGAATATAGAATGTCAAACTGTGAGGGATATTGTAACATAGAATATCAAAGTTAGAAGGATCTTAGAACCTAGAATGGCTAGAGCAGTAAGAAAGCTTAAACAGAATGTCAGAATGGAACAGAACCTTAGAACATAGAATGTCAGAGCTCAGAGGGAGTTTAGAATTCAAGGTATCAGAAATAGGAAGGACCTGAAAACAGAGCATGTCAAAGTTAGGAAAGATCTTAGAACATAGAAACTAGGAGGGGCCTTAGAAGATAGAATGTCAGGAAGGGCCAAAGAACAAAGATTATCAGAACTGAGAGGTTTCCCAGACAATGTCAGAACTTGGATGGGCTCCTAGGTGGCACAGTAGAGAGAACACCAGACTTAGAGTCAGGAAGACCCAGGTCCAAATCTGGTCTCGGATGCTTGTATGACCCTGGACAAGTCACTTAATCCCAGTTGCCATATGAAAAAAAGAAGAACTGGATGGGACCTTAGAACAGGACTTAAAGTAGAAAGAGGCTTCAGAAATAGGCCATAACTAGGATTCTCATGCTTTCACTCTGGGATCAGATTCATTTGAGTTGGGGCTGCAAAAGAACCCTGGGATGCATGGTTGAGTTAGACTGTGGATGGAGATCATGGCATTTGAGAAGACTGAGGATATTCAAACAAGGAAAGGGGTACAGCAGGGGAAAAGACTATAGCCAAGTACTGGAGTTATTAGGGAAGAAAACTGAGTTGGTATTTCAAGAATTATAGGACTGGACAAGGTGGCATAAAGTGTTGGTGGCAGATTCAGTAAAATGGATGACAGTAGTTCCACCTGGCTTTACTTATTGGGGAGGTAAGAGATGTTGGAGTCTTCAGTAGAGGTTTAAGAAAGATCAGATGTTAGAAGTAATGAGGAAGAGATTTGGATGAATGTTGTGGGAGGAGGGGGAGAAAAGAGTCACCAAGGACACAATGGAAAAAGGAAAGCACAAAAGAGGAGGGACTGAAGGAGACCAGGACTGAAAGTACTATGGGGAGAGAGGAAAGGGTGGTAGCCAGCTTGTGATCCTACACACTGATGCCCCTACTGATCCCTTGCTGATTCCAGAAATCCCTATGCCTCAGGTGTCCAGGCAGATCAAAGAATAGTTCTTGCCTGTGGGAAAACAGGACCAGAGAGATGGAGATGATGGTTATAAGAGCAGTTTGGGGACAGGGTGAAGGCCCACCTGGTGCTTCAAAGTGAGATTAGAAAAAAAAAAGAAAGTCCTCTTGGGCTTTTGTGCTTAAGGCAAGGCCCCAGACACCCAGGGTTAGTCTCATCTCTGTTCATACATCACATAGAACACCACCCCCTCATTTTACAGATGAGAAAATTGAGTTCCATTCTGGCTCTGCTTTGCTCAGTCACAGGCTTTTTTGCAGGCTCCGCTCGTGTTGTATCTGCAGTTTCTTTTATTTGTGGTTTATCACCTTCTATACGGTGGCAAACAAGAGACTTTATAAATATTTCAAACTCTAATAATTTGTGTAGTCCCTGCTTAGACTTTTAAATGAATTTGAAAGCATTCCTTGTCTCATGAACCTGTGCAGCAGCTCTGCAGTGAAATGGAGTCTAGGCTGAAGTGTTGGACAGCACCCTGTCACTGGATATGACTGCCCAGAGGCTCCCCCAAGCCTTCCTCCTCATATTTTCCCCCATACCCCTTGTTGTTGTTTCTTTCCACTGGGGTTTCTCTGCTCTATGGAGGAGGGCACCAGGCACCTATATACCTGGATTGTAGCTAACCCCAACCTCATTCAGGAAGAGTGAAAATCAAGTTCAAGCTTAGTTGATGGACAGGTCAGTCAACTTCCCTTAGGGAATTAAAATCACAATTCATATTTCCATATGGCTTTAAGGTTTACAAGTGTTTCTTTCTTGATCATCCACTGACACTGCTAATGCAAGTGGTACTATTCTCATTTTATAGATAAGGATGCTAAGTATCAGAGAAGTTAAGCAATTTTCCCAGAACCACACAGCAGTCAGGACCAGGATCCAAACCCAGAACCCTCCTTACTCAAGGTTCTTTCCATTTCACCTACATACACAAATGAGCCTTGACAAACCTGGCAACACATGAAGTCCATGCAACCTCTGTTGCCCCTCCTTAGTAGATCTCACAAGTGCTAACTCCCCCCCTGATTCTTATAAAATTACTTTCATAGAATCACAGAATTTGAGAGCCATCTAGTCCAATTCATGCCTGAAAGGAAATCTCACTATAACATTTTCTGGCAAGTAGTCATCCAATTTCCCTTTGAAGACCTCCAAGGAAGAGAAACCTACTTCCCCTAAAGGTGACTCTAACTGTTAGGAAAACCATTGACAGATTGTCAATGTCCCAGCTGAGCAAATTTTTGAAGGTTTGGGTCATTTAGACATGGAGTATGTTAATAAAATGGGAATTTCTACAAGGTTGAACCAAATGAGCTCTCATTTGACAGGTGAGGAAACTGAAACCTAGGAAGCAAGTGATGTACCCAAGATCGCATAGGCAATCCTACCAGAGGTAGAATTTGAACCCAAGTCCTTTCATTGAAGAGGCAGCGCTGTTTCCATTATACCATGTATTTTATCCTTAAGGAAACAGGGAGTCATTGAAGCTTTTTGAACATGGAAACTAAAGAGTGTAGGAAAGTAATATTATACTATCAGCTCTGTGGAGAATAGCTTTGAGAGAAGAAGAAACTTGAGATAGAGAAATTAATTGACTTTTGTCTTGCCACTGGAGTATAATGTCTCTGAGAGAGGGAGTGAGGTCAAAAACTTTGAGCCATTCTGCCTCATTTAAATTCAATTTATGTGTGAGTCAAAAGATATCACCCATGTCATTTTAACATTTTTACTTACCTCAAAATCCTGTGGCAAGGGGCAAGTGATGAAGCAGCAAGTATGGATACATGGGGGTGGGTGGGGTGCGGTTATGGTTACAGCTGTGCATATACAGTCAACCCAGATCATAGGATCATCTTCTCACAGGACTGAAGCAGAAGTAGGATTTGGCAGTCCCCTAGGGATCTCAGCAGTCTTTTGAAAGGATTGTGCTGCTCACCTTATAGTGTGAGGAAAGAGATAGAAAAGGTGCCCTAAAAATTGTCTGCTTCCTCAACGCTGACCTACTTACTATGGCAGGCAGGAATCCTACCCTGTGGTCAAAACACACCACAAAATGTACAAAAACATTTGTACAGATTATTCTACTCACCATTGTACATAGGATGTGTGTATATTTATGGACAATATGAAATCAAGTAGACCTGAAAAATGAACAGCCTGCTGAGGAACCCTGATGATGAACCCTGATGAAGTCAAAGAAAAAAATTATTAAGACCAGGAGGTCCTCCTCATCAGAGTGCTAAAAGAGGACAAGCTCGTAATTCTGGGTGACTTTAATGTCAGAGTAGGCACAGAGTATCAGACATGGCAGGGAATCCTTGCAGAGAATGGAGTCAGGAACAACAACAGCAATGGTCACTTACTACTGAAAATTTGTGAGTCTTATGACCTTCTCATTACCAATACTGTCTTCCATTTACTTAAATGCAACAAAACATCATGGATGCACCCTTGCCACAAACACAGACATTTAACAAACTATGTAATTGTAAGGAGAAGAAATAGACAGAATATGAGAGTGAATAGGGCCATGTGTGGTACAGAATGCTGGACTGATTATAGACTTATCTTCTCCCAATAATCCTCAGGACTGTTTATTCTATTGTGGGAGATAATTTTACATAGATAAATGAATATAAAGTATCTTCTAAATTCAATCTAATCTTGGTGGCTGATTTATGTATAGAAAGATGGGCTAAATTTGTTTTTTCCAATTTTGAATAGATTTGGTCTCCTTGCTTTTCTTTAGAGCCTGACCCTGGATAACTTTGAAAGTAGTCCAGTCATCTTCTAATTTCACTTTTCCATGGTGGTATATCCTTGGACAGAGCTCCAGGAAAAGACACAGAATAGAGCTGACCTCCAGATCAGCTGGGGAACTGATCTTGGCTTGTAGCTAGTAAGATTTAGATTAGACATTTGGATGGATATGACAGTGGGATGCCAAGGGAGGGACTGTTGAGTCTACTCTGGAAGTGAGAAAATGGAAGTTGGGGGGAGGGGAAGGAATCAACAGCATCCCATCTCTCCAATCACACTCCATTTCCTATCTCAGACAACAGAATTCCAGGTCAATAATTATTATCCTGGGGTGGAAAGATGGACAAAACAACATCTCAGCATCACTCTAGCTTTCAGTTATAATTTTCCATCTTAGGAGCTGCACTGCTGGGCCAGCTGAAGAACTATACAGCCGGGTGTGATGCCCATCTGATAATTAGCAGAGCACCATTTATAATGCTTAATATGCCACTATTAGCACTCTAATGAAGAAGAATTCAAGCTTCTCTGTAGTAGTCCATTGCCTTTTGCAATCTTCTAAGGCCAATGACAGATGTGCCAGGCAGCATGGATACAGGGAGAGGGTACTGAAGATAAAACATGACCTAAAACTCTAGAACGAAAGCCCTAGTGAGGCAAGAGGAGATAGGGCAGATACTGGCACCAAAGCCACAGTCAACACTACAATGACATCCTATACCTAGGACTATTGATCTATTAATAAATACTTACTAAGCATCTAGTGTATCAGACACTGTGATAGACACTGGAAATACATAGAAAAAGTAAAAGAATTCCTGACCTCAAGATGCTTACATTCTATCTGGAGAAAGAGTGCACACATAAGATAAATACAGACAGTTCTCACCTTAAGTAAGTGGACCATTCCTCAGACCTCTAAATAAATGCAAATTTGCCCTTGCCAACGTGGAAAAGGGTGGGTGGGGCAGAGAAAAGGAGTCAGGAAAAGGGTCACATGCTGTGAATGGAGGGGGTTGGCCCACAGTTCAAAGACAAGTGGGGGATTGGGTTCAGAGAAGCGGAGCAGGAAGAGAAACACTCTGGTGCAGTACCACCCACATGGGGCAGTGGGGCAGACACAAAAAGGAAAGGACAGGGAATAAGCAGGGCCAGAAACAAACACGTAGTAGACAAGTGCTGACAGATGGAAGATAGACACTGGGGCCAACATCTCTCTTGATGAAGGAGATCTCAAACCAAGCCCCCAGTCTGACTGTGGCAGGGGTCTCTCTAAGTATCCTTTCTTCTGCTTTAACTTGGAGAGTGTTGCTGTTTTTTCCAGTGGGGGCCAGTGAGGCCACATAGTACCAAGAGTAGAGAAAGTATAGAATTGTACAGTAAAGTTTAATATAAGTTGGATTTTTAGAATGTGGATTCTTTCAGAAAAATTTACGTAAAGTCAAATTTGTATCATGCTAATTTGCATAAATCAAGAACTGTCTTATTGAAATATGTCAATGACTCTATGATCACACCAGTGTGAAGACTCCCTACCATCTGTAATGGTAATTAATTTGTTTGATCAGACTTTAAGTAGATTCTAGTAACCTAGTGTTAAGTATAGAACTCTGTCCATTGGTGAAAAGGTGTGAATTTCCCTGTTGACTTGGAAGAATGCCATTGGCTGTGACACTCCCCTGAACCATGTTGACTTGGGAGAAGGCCAGTGTTTATAAGCAGGAGAATTTCAGAAACAGACAGATTTTGTGGGCTCAGTGGCTGACTGAAGACATGAACAGGATGGGACTTTGTTTGTTGGTGGCCTGGATGATCCTTGAGTTCCAGGCAAACCCCTGAAGGGTTTGAGGTGTGCTGAATCCAGTGAACTTCGGTGTGTGCCTCAGATTGCCTTGAGGACTGGACAAGGACCTGGGAGCTGTTCATCCCTGAGGACTGGACGAGAACCTGTAAGCTTTCAGCT
>JAQQSW010023805.1:0-10203 GCA_028646575.1 Pseudocheirus occidentalis
TCTGGGAACTCTGGAACCTGGCTATAACATTCCTAGGAGTTTTCTTTTGGGAATCTTTTTCAAGAGGTCATCAGTGAATTCTTTCAAGTTCTATTTTGCCCCCTGGTTCTAAAATATCAGGGAAATTTTCCTTGAGAATTTCTTGAAGGATGATTTCTAGGTTCTTTTTTTCATCATGGCTTTCAGGTAGTCCAATAATTTTCAAATTATCTCTCCTGGATCTATTTTCCAGGTCAGTGGTTTTCCCAGTGAGATATTTCACATTGTTTTTTATTTTTTCATTTGTTTGGATCTGCTTAATAGTATCTTGAGTTCTCATAAAGTCATTAGTTTCCATTTGCTCCAATATAATTCTGAAGGAATTATTCTCTTCAGAATGCTTTTGAGATTCTTTTTCCATCTGGTAAATTCAGCTTTTTAAGGCATTCTTCTCCTCATTGGCTTTTTGGGCCTCTTTTGCCATTTGAGTTAATCTATTTTTAAGGTGTTATTTTCTTCAGTCAGGTTGCTGACTCTCTTTTCATGATTTTCTTGCATCATTTTCTTTTCTCTTCCCAATTTTTCCTCTACTTCTCTTACTTGATTTTCAAAAAACTTCTTGAGCTCCATCATGGCCCATAACCAATTCATATTTTTCTTGGATACGTTTGGTGCTGGAGTTTTGACTTTGTTGTCTTCCTCCCATTCCATGCTTTAATCTTTTTTGTCCACAAAAAAAGGAATCTAAAGTTGGATTGTTGTGCTTGCTTTGCTTCCTTTGCTTGTTCATGTTGCCACTCAATTACTTGTCTTTTGAGTTCTTTGCCAGAGTAGAACTCTGCTTCCAGAGGGGAGAGCTTTGTCCCAAATTGCTGGGGTTTTCACAACTGCAAGAGCTATTAGTGGGGCACTGTCTCTACAGTCCCCACATGCTCTGGCTCACTGGTCACACACCTCAGGACCACCACCCAAGATCATGATCCTGATCCAGACAGGTTAAAGCAAGAGTGATTACCCTCTCTGAATAGTCACTTGGCCCCCCTATGATCTGCAGGCCAGGAGCTCTGAAGCAGTGACGTGGAGGTGGTTGCAGGGCTGCCACACCTCTACCACTTCTAGCTCAGGGGGCAGGGGCCAACCTGCTCCTCTGTCCCCCACAGTTCCAACCAAGTTCCACTGACCTCTCACTTTTTCTTCAGCCTCTATGGGTTGATATTTCTGGAAACCACCACAGCTGCTGGTGATCCACTCTCCAGAAGTCTGCTGCAGCCACTGGTTGGGGCAGCCCTGGGGCTAAAATCTTGGTCTCATACAGGGCTGGGCTTGGCTTCTAGCATGCTGCGATGGTCCCTTCCTGTCCACTTACTGGGCTGCTTTCAGAGGGAGATTTGTTTCTCTCTGTCACTTTGTGGGTTCTATAGCTCTAAAATTTGTTTAGAATCATATTTTATAGGTATTTGAGGTAGTTATGGGGGGAGCCATGGAGTTTTTTTGCTTCCGCACTGCCATCTTGGCTCTGCCCATCCAAGTGGTCTTTGATTGTAGAGTGACTGGGGGAGAAAACAAATTATGATATATGAATACAATGAAAGAAGACAGAGAAAATCATGCAACCACTACAAATTTATGTTACACACAACTTCATCTAGGTCCTCACTTGCTACTAGGCAATCCTACCATACCTTCACTCTCCCACTTTCCATGATAGTTCTTCTAAATTTTCATATCCCTCTTCAAATCTCTCATGGCCCCTGTCCTCCTCCTCTGCCAGCTGAGAACCTTGTCTCATAGTTTACAAAAACAATTGAGACTGTTCTCTAAGAGTTCCCTGCTCTCTCCTCTTTCCTCCTCCTTCTACCACTACCTCTTCCACCTCTGTCTCACATGATAAAGTGGCCCTATTACTTACCAAGCCTAACCCCTCTATCTGTTCATGCCTTTCTGAACTATCCCATCTCCCCCAACATAAGGTCCCCTCTCTGATGCGAAGAAGAAGAGGAACCTCTTGGCTGAGCTGGGACTGGGAATGGAAGTGCTAGCCAATTAAGGGAAGTTTCCCTTTTGTCCTTGTTTTGAGTGAGAAGGCAAGGATTTCAATCAGCCTCCTGGTAGGAAGAGAAGACTCAACCCTTTAGCTCTTAACCCTGGCCTTCCTAATGCTTCTGTCTCCCTTGTGTCTTCTTTCTGGCTCATGGGTGAAGGAGAATGAATGAATGAATGCATGCATGCATGCATGAATGAATGAACGAATGAACGAGTGAATGAATGAATGAGTGAATGAATGAATAAATGGAGGCAATAAATGAAGTACTTATTAAGTGTTTACTATGTGCCCATCACTGTGCTAAGGATACCTGTTTTTCTGTTCTCATGGAAAGGTTCAGCTGGAAGTCCCATGACTTGGCAGTGGCCAAGTAGCTGGGGAGGCTTCTTCTTTAATGACATTTCAGATGTTAAACCTTTTGATGGTGGTAAGGATGTTGGTGGTGAGAATTTTCTTTCCTCAGTCTTCAAAATATGTGGCCATAGCACCTGCAAGGACATTTATATCAGTTTCATTGCAACCTTGTGAACTTTGAAAGCTCAGGAGAATGGGATTGAGGGGCAAGTGTATGGTATCCACCAACCTAATCCTGAGGAGTGACCGGCACCCAATCCAGACATGGACTGACCCTGAAGACAAGATGATGGGTCCTAAAAGCAGAAGGAACTCATCCACTGGCTATGCCTTGTTCAGAAGGGAACCTGGGGACGGAGGGGACAAATACTTTGTCTAAGTGTGAGCCCACTGTACCGAAACCAAGGTGGTATGGGGAGAGGGCACCCTTACGTGTTAGGAGGTAAGATATTTGTACTTCTTTGTACAAATTTGTACTACTTGAAGTATCTGCTCAGTAAATATCTCTTTATAAAAGTATATTGTTTAGTCTTTTTCAATGATGTCCAATTCTTTGTGATACTCTTGGCAGAGATACTGGAGTGGTTTGCCATTTCCTTCTCCAGCTCATTTTACACATGAGGGAACTAAGGCAAACAGGGTTAAGTGAGTTGTCCAGGGTCACAAAGCTAGCAAGTGTCTGGGACCATATTTGCATCACCTAGTTGCCCTTTTGTAAAAGTTAATTGATGTCAATTGGTTAAATATTAGGGTGCTATAATCACTAGAGAGTATTGATATAAAAGAGACAATCATTAGTGGTTTAGCATTGGGGATAACACATTAAAATGGGAGTTCAAGCCACTAGAAATATTGAGGAATCACCCTAACCCCTCATAGGTATCCCCATTTAATGGAGAGATGTAGCCTTCTACTGTGTGTATATGATAGAGAGAGAGAGAGAGAGAGAGAGAGAGAGAGAGAGAGAGAGAGAGAGAGAGAGAGAGAGAGAGAGAGAGAGAGGGAGGGAGGGAGGGAGAGAGAAAGAATTGGAAAACTCTAGATTCTTGCAACATAAAGATTTAAACATCTAATTTCCATATTCACTAATGTACTTCAGAAGCTCCGTATTGCCTCTGGAATCAAATATACTCTCTGGTTTTTAAAGCTCTTTACCCCCTGAGCCCAGCCCATCTTTCAAGCCTCACTGTATATTACTCTTCCTGGATCATTCAGTGATCCAGCCATGCGGGCTTTCTTTCTGTTCCATCTCTCATTTCTGTGTCTCAGTAAAGGCCAGGCTCTGTGCCTTGGAATGCCCTCCCTCCTTGCATGTGCCTCAGAGAATTTCTCTTTTTTCTAGATGCAGCTTAAGCAGCATCTTCAACATGAAGCTTTTCCTGAAACCTCAAATGACTTTGTAATTAACAACTTTGTGTTCATTTTCTTTATATTTATTCAAGATATACAACCAAGATTAGAAGGGAAGAAGAAAGCTGGGAAACAATTTTTACAGCCAGTGTCTCTGATAAAGGCCTCTATTCTAAATTATATAGAGAACTGAGTCAAATTTATAAGTATACAAGTCATTCCTAACTGATGGTCAAAAGATATGAACAGGTAGTTTTCAGAGGAAGAAATTAAAACTTTCTATAGTGTATAAGTGAACTAATCTGAAGATTTTTTAAAAAACCCTATTAAGGGGAAGAAAGGGATTGCAATGGGAGAAAAGGAAAGGTTGAGGCAGAAAATGGTAAAATATGCCACAAGAAGAGGCATAAAAACATACTAAAGTGGAGGGGAGGGAAAGAAGGAGATGAGCATCATATGATCATTACTCTCATTGATCCCTCATTTAAAGAGGGATCAATACAAACAGTTAAGTTTAGATTCTAACATGAAAAGACACAAAAACTCATAACAATAGAGAGAAAAGAGGGAGGGAGAGGAGCAATGTATGAAATTTACCAGCATTGGTTTGTGTTCAAGGAGGGAATAACATGCTCAGTAAAGAATAAAAATCTATTGTGCCTTACAGGCAGTAGGAAGGATAAGGCAGGGGGCGATGGGAGGTGTAAGAAGGGGGAGGTTGGTCAGAAGGGAGGGAAAGAGTAGCAAGGGGAAAGTGTAGGTAAAGAGGCGGGGGACACAGGGAGGGAATACTGAGGGAGGCGGTGGTAAAAAGGAAAGCTCTTAAGGAGGGGAAGGGAAAAGGAAGATAGAAAGATATAAACAGGGGAGGGAATAAGATGAAGGGAAAGTCAGATTGTAATCATAACTGAATGTGAATGGGATGAACTCTCCCATAAAACAGAGGCAGATAGCAGAATGGATTAAAAACCACAATCTTACAATATGCTGTCTACAAGAAACACATTTGAAATAAGGGGATACACAAAGGGTAAAGGTAAAAGGATGGAATAGAATATACCATGCTTCAGCTAAAGTAAAAAAAAAGCAGGTGTACCAATCCTTATCTCAGATAAAGCAAAAGCTAAAATAGATCTAATTAAAAGAGATAAGGAAGGAAACTACATCCTGCTAAAAGGCACCACTGAGAACGAAGCAATATCATTACTTAACATATATGCACCAAGCGGTATAGCATCCAAATTCCTAGAGGAAAAGTCAAGGGAATTAGAGGAGGAAACAGATAGCAAAATGATACTAGTGGGGGAACCTCAATCTCCCCCTTTCCGAACTTGATAAATCTAACCTCAAAATAAACAAGAAAGATGTTAAGGAGGCAAATAGAATTTTAGAGAGGCTAGACATGACAGATCGTTGGAGAAAACTGAAGGGGGATAAAAAGGTATATACCTTCTCTTCAGTGGCACATGGTACATACACAAAAATCAACCATGTGCTACGGCATAAAAGCCTCACAATTCAGTGCAGAAAGGCAGAAATATTAAATGCATCATTCTCAGATCATGATGCAGTAAAAATTATATGCAATAAAGGGCCATGGAAAGATGGACAAAAAACTAAATGGAAACTAAATAACTTAATCCTAAAGGATGAATGGGTCAAACAAGAAATTATAGAAACAATTAGTAACTTCATTCAAGAGAATGACAATAATGAGACATCATACCAAAACTTATGGGATGCAGCAAAAGCAGTTCTTAGGGGAAGTTTTATTTTTATTTATTTTTTTATTTTTATTTTGCTTTTCGGAGGGCAATTGGGGTTAAGTGACTTGCCCAAAGTCACACGGCTAGTAAGTGTATTAGGTGTCTGAGGCTGGATTTGAACTCAGGTCCTCCTGACTCCAGGGCCAGTGCTCTACTCACTGTGCCACCTAGCCACCCCTAGGGGAAATTTTATATCCCTGAATGCATACATGAAAAAATTAGAGGAAATGGAGGTCAATGAATTGGGCATGCAATTGAAAAAGCTAGAAAAAGAACAAATTGAAAATCCCCAATTAAATACTAAATTAGAAATAATGAAAACCAAAGGAGAGATTAATAAAATTGAAAGTAAACTTATAAATAAAACTGAGTTAGTTTTATGAAAAAAAACAATAAAATTGATAGACCCTTAGTCAATATGATAAAAAAAAAGAAGAAAACCAAATTTCAAGTCTCAAAAATGAAAAGGGTGAATGTACCTCCAGTGAAGAGGAAATTAAAACAATAATTAGGAATCATTTTGCCCAATTGTATGCACATAAATTTGACAGTCTTAGTGAAATGGATGAATATTTACAAAAACACAAGTTGCCCCGACTAACTGAAGAGGAAGTAAATTACTTAAATAACCCTATCTCAGAAAAAGAAATGGAAGAAGCTATCAGAGAGCTCCCCAGGAAAAAATCTCCAGGGCCAGATGGATTTACTAGTGAATTCTATCAAACATTTAAAGATCAATTGATCCCAATACTCTACAAACTATTTGGGAAAATTGGTGAGGAAAGAGTCCTACCAAATTCTTTTTATGACACAAATAAGGTACTGATACCTAAATCAGGGAGAGACAAAACGGAGAAAGAATATTATAGACCAATCTCCTTCATGAATATAGATGCAAAAATTTTAAATAAAATATTAGCAAAAAGAATACAGCAACTTATCACAAGAACAATACATTTTGATCTGGTTGGATTTATTCCAGGAATGCAAGGATGGTTCAATATTAGGAAAACCATCAGCATTATTGATCATATCAACAATAAAACTAGCAGAAACCATATGATTATCTCAGTGGATGCAGAAAAGGCTTTTGACAAAATATAACATCCATTCCTATTAAAAACACTAGAAAGTATAAAAATAAATGGAGTTTCCTTAGAATAATAGATAACATCTACTTAAGGCCATCAGCATGTATTATATGAAATGGGAATAAACTAGAAGCATTTCCAATAAGATCAGGGGTGAAATAAGGATGCCCACTATCAGCCCTCTTATTCAATCTGGTACTAGAAATGTTAGCAGTAGCAATTAGAGAAGAAAAAGAAATCAAAGGAATCAAATTAGGCCAAGAAGAGACTAAGCTATCACTCTATGCAGATGACATGATGATATACTTGGAGAATCCTAGAGAAACAAGTAAAAAATTTCTTGAGACAATAAATAAATTTAGCAAAGTAGCAGGATATAAAATAAACCCACATAAATCCTCAGCATTTTTATATATTTCCAACAAAGTCCAACAGCAAGAGATAGTAAAAGAAACCCCATTTAAACTTACTGTAGATATTATAAAATATTTGGGAATCTACCTGCCAAAACAAACCCAGCACCTTTATGAACACAACTACAAAACATTTTTCACACAAATAAAATCAGATTTAACTAAATGGAAAAACATCACTTGCTCATAGCTGGGTGGAGCTAATATAATAAAAATGACAATTTAACCTAAATTAAATTACATATTTAGTGCCATACCAATCAATTTACCAAAAAATTACTTTATAGAACTAGAAAAAATATGACAAAAAATGACAAAATTCATTTGAAAGAACAAAAGGTTTAGAATATCAAGGCAATTAATGAAAAGAAATGCTAGGGAAGGTGACCTAGCTGTGTCAGATTTTAATCTCTATTATAAAGCAGCAGTCATCAGAACTGCTTGGTACTGGCTAAGGAATAGAGTAGTGGATCAATGGAAAAGATTGGGTACAAAAGATTCAGTAGTCAATGATGATAGTAATACACTGTTTGATAAGCCCAAAGACCCCAGTTTTGGGGATAAGAATTCACTATTTGACAAAAACTGCTGGGAAAATTGGAATTTAGTATGGCAGAAACTGGACATAGATTATGATCTAATGCTGTACATCAGAGTCAAGTCTAATTGCGTGCATGATCTAGGTATAAAGGCTGATACTGCAAATAATCTAGGGAAACAAAGAACAGATTACCTGTCAGATTTATGGAGTAGGGAAGACTTTATGACCAAAGAAGAGTTGGAGAGCATTATAAAATGCAAAATGGATAATCTTGATTACATTAAATTGAAAAGTTTCTGTACAAACAAAGCCAATGTATCCAAGATTAAGAGGAAAGTGGAAAATTGGGAAAAAATTTTTACAACCAGTATCTCTGATAAAGGCCTCATTTCTAAAACATACAGGGAATTAAGTAAAATCTGTAAGAATACAAATCATTGTCCAATTGATAAATAGGCAAAGGATATGAATAGGCAATTTTCAGAGGTAGAAATTAAAGATATCATAAGCATATGAAAAAATGCTCTAAATCACTATTGATTTGAGAAATACCAATCAAAACAACTTTGAGGTACACATCTTACCAGTCAGATTGGCTAAGATGACAAAACAGGAAAATGATAAATGCTGGAGAGGATGTGGAAAAATTGGAACACTATTGGTGGAGCTGTGAACTGATAGAACGATTCTGGAGAGCAATATGGAACTATGCCCAAAGGGCTATAAATAACTGCATACCTTTTGACCCATTAATATCACTTCTGGGGTTGTATCCCAAAGAAATCATAGAAGTGGGAGGAAGACCCATATGTACAAAAATATTTATTGCAACTCTCTTTGTGGTGGCAAAAAAATGGAAATTAAGGGGATGCCCATCAATTGGGGAATGGCTAAACAAGTTGTGGTATATGAATGTAATGGAATACTATTGTGCTATAAGAAATGGGGAAGAGATGGTTTTCATATTCACCCAGAGAGGCTTATACAAATTGATGCTAAGTGAGAAGAGCAGAACCAGGAAAAATTTGTACACAATCACAGACATATCGTATGTGTGAAGACCAACTTTGATAAACTGGACTCTTCTCAGCAATGCAGTTATAAGACAGCTCTACAAATCTCAGGATGGAAGGAAAAGATCTAGAAAGAACAGAGTTTAAATGGAGACTGAAGCAATCTACATGCTATTGTTCTTTTTCATGCTTGGTTCTCTTTCTTTTTCCCATTGTTCACTCCATTGGTTACAACCCTTCTACACAACCAGACTAATTTTCAGTGTGAAAGTATTCGTAGATACTTATACTTGATTGCATGCCACCATGGGTGGGGGGCAGAGGGAGGGGAGAAAATTTGAAACTCAAGGGACTGTGGAACTGAATCTTGTAAACTAAAAGTAAATAAACACTTTTATTTATATAAAAGTAAATACAAATAAAAGTAAATAAATCAATTTTTAAAAAAGAAAAGAATGTAGAGCAAAGATCATTTCTTTCATTGTATTTGTATGCCCAATGAATAGCACAATACTTGGCACATAGTGGGTATTTAATAAATACTTGATTGAGATAATGAAGAATGAACTATCTAGAACCAAAAGAATAATATAAACAATGATTCTAACAGTATAATTGAAGAGATCGCTAACAGGTAGTAAGTAATACTTGAGTAACTAAAAAAATCAATTATGGTCCTACAAGTGAAGTAATACAATATATCTCGTTCCTTAAGCAAAAATGGAGAAGACATTTTGGGGAAAATAAATTCAGTTTTGGATATGTTGACTTGAATATGTCTGTTTGAGGTATCTAATGGACAGTTGGAGATTAGGAGAGAGGTTAAGGCTGGATAGGTAGATCTAAGAATCATGTTTGAGATGATCATTAAACCTGTGGGAGCTGATGAGATAATAATCAAAAAGAGTATAGAGGGAGGGAAAAAAGAAGGTACAAGACAGAGTCCTGGAGGATCCCTACCTTTACCAAGAATAATCTGGACTAAGATTCAGCAAAGGAGACTGAGAAGGAGCAGTCAGACAGTCAAAGGAAGAAAACAGGATAAAGTCATGTCATGGAAACCTGGAGAGAAGAGTTTATGAGGCTTGGGTTTTAGTCTTCTTATTACCTCTCTCATATTCAATTTCTTTTCAGTCTGCAAGTTCCTTCTTCCCTGATGCTCAGGTCTTCCCATCTTAAAGAAAAAAAAAAAGATAACCTTCATTTGATTCAATCATTCCTTCAAGCTGGCATCCCATAGCATGCTCTGTCTCTCCCTTGTTCTCTCTTTCTCTGTCTCTCTGTCTCTCTGTCTCTATCTCTCTCTCTGTCTCTCTGTCTCTGTCTCTCTGTCTCTCTGTGTGTCTCTCTCTGTCTCTCTCTCTCTCTTTCTCTGTCTCTCTGTCTCTCACTCTCTCTGTCTCTGTCTCTGTCTCTTTCTCTGTCTCTGTCTCTCTCTTTCTGTCTCTGTCTCTGTCTCTCTCTGTCTGTCTCTGTCTCTCTGTCTCTCTCTCTCTGTCTCTGTCTCTCTCTCTGTCTCTGTCTCTCTCTGTCTCTGTCTCTCTCTGTCTCTGTCTCTCTTTCTGTCTCTGTCTCTGTCTCTGTCTCTCTTTGTCTGTCTGTCTCTCTCTCTGTCTCTCTCTGTCTCTCTCTCTGTCTCTCTCTCTGTCTCT
>JAQQSW010023806.1:0-10203 GCA_028646575.1 Pseudocheirus occidentalis
ACAATGTGCAATATGGTGTGACGATTAAAATAAATAAGAAAAGAGAAAACTAGTTTATTCTATTAATCATTTGGGTCATGGCCCTGGGAAATGAGAAATCATGAAATAGCTTCTTGAGAAATAGTAACTCTAAAGCAACTGTCTAAGCAGTGGTTATCAACCTTCCTAATGACCCTTTAATATTCATATGTGGGCATATCTGCATGTGGGCGGAACCACCTGGAGACATATAGAGAAGCAGTGTCTCTGTTTCTAAGATCATTGGAATTATGTGCTTACTGATGGACTTAAGCGACCCCTATGAAAGGGTCGTTTGACCCCCAAAGGGGTTACGACCCACAGGCTGAGAATTGCTGGTCTAGAGTACACTAACATTTTTGGACCACCCAATAAAAGACTTTGCTTAGCTGTAGCCCTTTTATTGAAAAGAAGCAAAGTAGTATGGCAGAGAGCAAAGAGGTTACAGGTACTAACATAACTCTATCACTTGTTGGGAGACTGAGCAACAATCTTCATTTTATGTTCTTCTTTCTCCCCTTCTGTATTATGAGAGAAGAAAAGGTATACTTGATATCCCCTAAACTATCCACCTCAAAAATTTTTAGCTATTTCCATGTACTAAATCAATTACGATGTTGCATATATATTATATATATAATATATATAAAATTGTGAACCATCTACTTTAAAGAATATATTTTCTTGTGTAATATATATGTATGCATATATATACATTTATAATGTGTGTATATATATATATGCACACACATTTTTAGCAAATAATGTTACAGTAGGTATATGTTAAAGGAACATGATATATTTTAATATGTGGAAAATATGTTAAAAATTTATATTGATATCCAGCTTTTCTTATGATATAAAAAAAGGAAATCAACCCCATGCTCAGATATAGGAATTGAATTGTTCCAAAGGTCTCTATAAACACCAATTATACTTTATATTCTTTTAACAAGGCAAAAACACTCTCTTCTGCCTTTTCTCTTTTCCCTTTGGCACTTCTTTATGAGAAGTAACAAATACTCTTTTTGATACTGTTTCCTCTTAGTTTTTTCTCAGCTCAAGCTATAAGTATATTAACAATTAGGAATGTAAACATCTGTGTTTCCATGGGTTTAAAATTCAACTCTTCAAACAAATGAAACATTGTTAGGTTTATTACTTTTAGCGTATTCTAAATCTTCAGCTATCTTCTCGTTCTTTTTCTCAACTTTGGATGTGTTTCCAAAAATGAACATTCAGAATAGATCAAGTTATTTTTTAAATCTCCAAATAAAAGGAAAGATTGCAGGTTAGGTAAAACAAGCAGCAGGAGAAGACAGAAAGCTCTGAAGACTTCAAATTTGTTTGAAATTAAATAATATGCATGCAAAGTAAAGTGAAGAATGGAAGCAATTATCCTTATACTATAGCCTACAAGCACCCCCAATCTCCAAAGAACTTTTGTCTAAGACATTGAATAACTGAGACAAAACTGAGCTTAGGGAACTCTAATTATCTTGATAATCAACTTCTTTCTCTACTTGGCTTTGCAAGTATAAACACAGCTATAAAGTCAGATGTTTGTTGGGACAGCATTTGAGTATGCATGGCCATTACCCTGGGTCTTATCCTTGAAGAGGAATCATTCAGATCGAACACAAGAAGAATCTATTACTCAGGCCTCAGAGTTTGCACCTGTTCCCTCTTGGATGCGGCACCAATTTGCAGTTCCTCATTTTTGCAGGGGAAGAATACTAAGCGGTTCAAAGATGTTTTAAAGATTAAGACTGAATTCTCAGAGGACTTTCCTAATTATGCATCTATTTGCCCACATAAAACCTCAACTTTGAATGTGTAATTAACTTGTTATACTGGCAAATGGATGTGAAAATGATTTAAGTTTTTATATAGGTGCTATTATAGAAATCCACTGAAGATTTGATTCTGTGTTCATACTGACAAAGTCAAGGGTGCTCTAAGGCAGGGAGCTTTATTCAATACCTTTACTTCATAATTTGTACCAGAAATGATACTCATACTGGAATATATAGTATAAAAATATCCCTTTTCTCATAGAAGAGGGAAAGGTAATTACTAAAATTAGTGTTTTTCATGGAATTTGAAACATATGCATGTATGCACACAAAGCTTTGGGGGGACCTCCAATTGAACAGCCCTTGAGAATGAAGCTACTTATGAACAGAAAACTCCCAGAGAATCTTAGCAGTTACAACAGCAGCTTTGCCACTGAAAATGTAATTAGAAGAAAAGCTCTAAAGCACATGAGAAGAAAAGCCCAGAATACAGATAGCTGGGAAAGATGACCATGAAGAAAAGGTATTGAGTTTCCAGATACAGTGACAAAGAAGAAAGTGAACCATGAATGAGGAACAAAGAAAATGTTTCCAATCAAATATCCTTATACTTTCCTCTCACATTCTCTTCTTAACTCTGGTTTCAGAACTCATCATTCAACAGAAATGGCTCTCTCTAAAATTACCATTGCTCTCTTAATTGCTAAATCTAATGGCCTTTTCTCAGTTGAGTCTCACCCTTTTTTCAACTCTCTATAGCTGTTGACACTGCTTTTTACCCTCTTCTCCTTGAAAGTTTATTCCTTAGACTAGTGGTTCTCAACCTATGGGTTATATTCAATTTGTAAGAACGAAAATACATTGTGCATATCAGATATCTACATTACAATTCATAACAGTAGCAAAATTACAGTTATGAAGTAGCAATGAAAATAATTTTTTTGGTTGGGGATGAGCACAACATGAGGAACTGTATTAAAGGGTCGCAGCATTAAGAAGGTTGAGAACCACTGACTTAGACTTCTCTGATACTACACCTCTTCTGGTTCTCCTGTATAAACATGCCTTCTCATTTTCTGTTGGTATCTTCATCCAGGCTATAAGCACTAACTCTAGGTATCTCCCAAGGCTTTGTCTTAGGCCTTCTTTCCTCTCCCTCTATACTATTTCATTTGTTGATCTCATAAGCTACAATGGATTCTATGATCATCTCTATACTGATGATTTTTCAAATGTATTTATCAAATTCTCTAATTAGATAAACTCTCCTGACCTCCTGTCTCACATATCCAACTGTTGGTTGGACATCTGGAACTGGATATACTGTAGATATCTTAAACTCAATATGTAAAAACCTGAACTCATTACATTCCTTCCCCAAACCCTCCCCTTCTTCTAACTTTTCTATTATTGTCAAGGTCACTACCATTTTCCCAATGACCAAGTTCCTTAACTAAGAAGAAAGTTGTGGGAACCAAAACAATGTGATGGTACATGTTATGAAGTTTAAAGAACAACAGCCAAGAGATAGCATTTCAGAGAGAGAGAGAGAAAGAGAGAGAAACAGAGAGGCAGATGGAAATAGAAATAGAATCAGAGAGAGATAGAGAAACAGAGGAGAAAAAGAATCTTCAAAGAAAAGGAGAAGGCCACCAGACTTTGGACCTGCCCACTGCAATGCACAAATCAAGGACAAGACCAAGGCCAATGTGAGGTTTGCAGGGATTTTAAACCACTAAACCACTGGGATAGAAAATAAGAAATAACATTTACAGGAAGGTGGTATATAAATATTACTTTGCTAGTCTGACTCAGATACAAGGCTCTTTTCTATTTCTTAGACATCTTTTAGTATACTGGTTATATATTTAAAAGCTTGTTTAAGCACATTCTGATACTTGTAGGAGAACTAAAGACCTGAATGGAAATCTACAAATTGTTATATTCAAATTGTTGAGCACAGGTGAAGGTGAAATAAGCCATGAATATTCCAACTAGAGAGAGGAACCGCCCCCCCCCCAAGACTGAACCTCATTTATGTGAGCTCAAAGCAGGAGTTCTGAGTCACAGTTGCTTTAAAAAATGGTTTATTCAGTCATTCAAAAAAACATTGAGTGTCTACTATGTTTAAGTCCTTGTACAATTTAGAAAGATGATTAAGACATGGTCCTTGTTATAAATGCATTATAATCTAATTGAGGGGATAAGGCATTCACTTAAGTAAGATACCAGGTTATGTCTGATAAGTATCTTAAGATAGGTATAAGCCAAAGAGTTTAGAAGGTTGAGGATTGAAAAATCATTTCCAACTAAAGGGAAAGCTTCATGGAGGATGTGGAATTTGAGCTGGGCTTTTAAGGATATGAGGTGGGAAAAAAATTACATAGAGGAGTCATCATGTCAAGGCGCAGAGGAAAAAAAGGTGAATATGTGTAGGGTTGGTGACAACATCTACATGAAAACTGTTAACTAGAGAGGACTAAGGATGACAATGAAACTCTCTCTTCAGGATATGTAGGCCAAGATTGAGGTAATAACTTCTATCTCAGCCTTTATCATAAAAACCCTAAATTATCTAAGGACAGAAAGAAGCTGCAAAAATATTCAAGTAGAAATGTCATCCATGATAATATTCTTAATACTATTCAACACATAAGGGGTGAATATGGAGTCAAAGGTCCTGGGTTCAAGGCCTGACTCTGTCAATTACCCTCATCAGTGTTTTCAGCAAATGGGGCTTCACATTTCTCAAGAGTAAAATGAAGAGATTGGACTTGATGACCTTAGGTCTCTTCAATCTCTAAATCTGTAATTCTATAATTGTATGTTTTTCTTCACTCAGAGCTATAATTAGGGAAGGACAATGGGTATCTGTGTGAGGGCACCACAATTTAAAGAGGATGACAATTAAAAAAATGGCTTAAAATATTGTGTGATTTTAAAATTTTATTCTATTTAGGTGTTACAAATGTGAACACTTTCTGTAGCATAGGGGAAAAACTGATCTAAATACCTAGTTAACAAAAAAATAATTAGTAAAAATGGAAAACTACCATATGAAGACAATATTAATTATACATATCTCTGAGCTACTACAATAACTAATTCTCAATGGAATTTGTCTTAATTATGTCTGATTTTCACAGGCTGATTACAAGGCTGATTTGAGGATATATTTTGTGCTGCTTGCCAAGAGCATGTTCCTTGACTCTAGCTCTAAAACTTCTAGTTATAGATCTGTTTGAGTTATATCTAAATATTAAGAGACTACTATCTTTTTGTCCATTTGTGTGTATATGTTCATGTGTGTGTATGTGTACACTTGTATATACATATATACACACAGTGTTGTACCCAAACCCACATCCCAGGTTACTACACACCCTCCGACTTGTGGTCCACCATTAAGTCCTCTTGTATTTCTCTCTTTGTTCCTGATTTATATTTATCATAGCTTGAGACTGCTTAAGGCATGTATGGGCATATTACTCAAGGCGTTCCCTGACTCTGTCTGCCCTAATCAGCATTTCATATATTCTCCTTGAATCATTATAGTGCACCAGGCTCATTATGGTACAAGGATCTTATCTAGGCACCATCCTGTCCTGCCCCACTGACCAAGCAGGGCCCCCCACCTTTGCCCAAAACATGACCCTAGCCTGCTCTGGGGAATTCCAGTCCCCCTTATCCCATGACCCTCCTCCACCCAGCTCTAGGAAAGTCCCTCACTTCACACTTGTACCCTTATGCCATACTCCCCTGAATCATAAATTTTAACCAATGGCTGTTCTTTGCTTCTGTACATCATAGATTCTGTTAGCTCCCTTCCCTATTATAATTTTGTGGTTTAAGTCTTCATAACCAAGATCTGTATTCCAAAAATCACTGCCCATTTGAGTGCTGAACACTTGGGTAGTCGCACGCTTGATCAATAAATCCACATCTAAATTTACCTTGAACACAGGTCTCAGCTTGCTCTTATTCTCTGCACAACAACACATACAAACAAAGCGACGGTGGATGATAAGAGATATATATATGTTGAATTGAAGGAAATGTTCTTATAGTGATTCAGCAGTTAATTTAAGCTTATTTGAAAAGTAAAGCAATTACAAAAGTTTAGTATCTAAAAGAAAATGAGCCAATAAGAAATTAAAGCTTCATGTACTTAGACTCAACTTTCTTTTCCCACTTTGGTTTTCACAGGACTCTATCTGAATTGGGATTCTGCTTCTTGGGTTTAGAAATATATTCAGTCCATAAATTCTAAGGCATGTCCTGCTTAGGGTTGTTGGGAACTGGGGAAGGGATTAAGGGAGTTTACAGATTAGGGAACATTAGGTACATATCTCTCTCTCTCTCTCTCTCTCTCTCTCTCTCTCTCTCTCTCTCTCTACCTATCTATATTCTATGACCTGGATTTTGGTTGACAAGACTAGTATATAAAAAGGGAGTAAAACTATGCAAAACTTGGCTCCCCCTTTTTTTCTTCCTTACACTATATTTTTTTTGCTTAGTGTGGTATATTATTATAATTATGAATAATAATATAAACCTTTGACTCCCAGTCACTTCCAAGTGAGGAATGTCATAGTAATGTCAGACACCAATAATTTTTTATCTTGCCATTGACATTTGTGGAAAGAAAAAGCCAGAAAAGATTCCATCTTGTGAATAACAATGAAGTATGGGAATGGGTTGGAGTATTAGAAGGGTACTTATCATAGAACTCTCTCTTCCTACCATATACCCTGCCCTCCCACTGGTTCTCTTGCATAAGAATCTGAACTCATAAGGACAGACAGAGATCAATGACAAGTATTTGATGCTTGGTGAGACCATACTGCTACTATGTTCTTCCTGGTATCTACTAAGCAGAATATTAGACTGACTAATTCCTAACTGAACTGTGGGATGCTCACTACCAGCTTTATTTGTCTTCTGTTTTGGTAGGGAAGGAAGAGATAATGAGAAAGAATTCTGTCCTTTCCAGCTGAAAGCCATTAACATCTAATGCTTAATCCCAGTGTTTTCTTCTTGGCTAAAACCCTTTGCTTTTTTAGGTATGACCAAGCAACTGATAAATGCAAAATCTACATGCCATCTACATCTTCTTTTGAGAAATAAATGCCTCTATGAGGTCAGAAATTTGGGAAGAGGTTTTGTCCCCTTTAAAGGGGGAGGAGAAATTAATCATTTTTGAGAGTACAGTAAGGTATGAGGGGAGAAGTAAACACCTATCTGGTTTGGCTTTTCTATAAGCAAGAGAGATGTTCCATAACCCTGTCCCCTAGACTAGTAAATACTAACCCACAAATAGGAAAGCATGTAAACATAAAACTTAAAGTATGACCCTTGCCCTAACATAAATGGGTCCTTGAGGCAAAAAGAACCTGGAAAGGATAAAGCTCACGTAAGGACGGAATATTGGAAAATTTTAGAGGTGCCAATTTCCCTGAGAGCTCATCGTATCCTGGGGATGCCAAAAAACTGAATTATACTTGTATGAATTATCCCTTTATAATAATAGTTGATATAGCATTTTACAGTTTACAAAATGCTGCCCTAAAATAGTAGATATAGCATTCTTGTGAGTTAGGTGTTAATCATTATTTTTCAGCAATAATACTGGGCCCCATAGTCATGCAATCAATTAACCAATCAACAAACACTTATTAAGTGCTTACTACGTTCAGGGCTACCTGCTACGATGCAAGTACAAAATAAGAAACCTTTCCTTCTCTTGTAAACTTAAATTCTAATGTTTGGGAGACATTAAGTACATACCAAATGTCCAAAAAATCTTAGTGCATTTTAACCCATTCCCACACATGTCTATTTTATAAAAATAATCTATATCTATATCTATATCTAGCTATAGATATGATATGTATATGTACCTATAATTACACATGTGAATATATGATTTCTGTGTATGCATATGCATATACATTGATAAATATAAAGTTAATAAATACACTGTGGATTAATAAAAGATAGTTTGGAAGGGAAGACGATAGTAATAATACTTTATCCAGATGGTGCTTCAACTGTAACTTAAAAATGGAAGGAACAGTATGAGAAAGAGGTAAATGGGGAGTGAATTTCATCATGTTTCAGCATTAGGTATCCAAGACACAATGTGAACGGAGGTCAATGTCCTATTATGCCTGGATTTGAAGTTTAGGAGGCCTAGGCTCTAGTCCTGCCTCTGTTACTTAGTGGCTATATAAGTAATCATGTTTAAGTCACATAACTTCTCAAAGCCCACTTAGCTATAAAAATGAGTCTGAAACCTACCTTATGACTTTGTTAAGAGGTTACAAAGAGATAATAAATTCCAAATACCTTACAAAACTTACACTATGTCAGATACTATTCTTATTGTCTCTTGGCTATGTTTATTTAAGCCAGTCATCCCCCATCTCTGGGACTCACTTTCCTCAGCTGTAAAAATGAAGGGATTGGACTATATCTTCACTAAGAACTGTTTCAAATATAAATCCAATGGGTCCCTGAATTTTTTTTTTAAATCTCAACAGGCTAGACAGGTTGAGGCATGCATGCAGAGGAGCAATGGAGGGAATAAGGACTGATTGCACCAAACTGAATTAACCCTTGACCTTTCTCACCTGCCCCAATCCCCTAGGAAGCTTTTGGAACTCTTCACTTCATATTTTCATCATCTGTTTCTCTGCTGCTTTCTTCTATCTGCTGTCTGTTCCTGTCATCTTTCTGCCTCTTGACAACCTCTTTTATCCTTTATTTATCTCTGCTACTAATCCGTGGCTTTAAAAAATTTCCTAGATAAGGTTAAATGCCTTTGTTTCAGCTCATTTTAAAAGTTATTTGGACAGAATGTGGAAATATAATACAAAAATAAAGTTTCCCCAGAGTAGTTAGGAAAAAGCTAGACTGCGCCTTGAACTGGAGCACAGATTTTCTAAAAATCAGCTCATTTCCCTACTGTAGTTGACAATATTAGTGAGAGAACTGATAATAAAACACATCAGTGTGTGAGTACACATTGTGACAATTGCATTGATTACATTGTATGATAATATATTTCTGCCACATGTCCTCAAAGGACTATGGACTGCTGCAATGTGACTTTTTAAAAACCACGACAATTTACAAATTATGTTAAACTAACAATGAATTGTGTCATTCAGAAGTTAAAAAGACTATATAGTGTTGACAAATGAATGGATGGCTAAATTATATGACCATGTAATGTGCCAAATCCTTTTGTTTTAAATGCTTTTTTTCTTTATTGCCTTAGAATACCTAGAGTTGTGTCTCCTGAATCTACATCATTTCCTATAGTTTTAAAAGTTTAATCTTTCTGCATATTGCTAAGCATAATGATAATCATAAAATATCTTGTTAACTTGCTAAATAGCATTTCTTAATATATTTTGCAGTGTTTGGTTTCCATACATTTAGATGAAAATGTTTCTTGCCTCATGAATGTAATAACATTTTAACATATCATTAAAATAGATTTTGGTCCATGTAGGCAGTAAAACAAAGTAACATATCTCCTACATTTTTTGACTTGTAATTGTAAAAAAAAAAATCAACACTTCAAAGCAGTTTGTTTTATTTGGACTTTTTAGAAAATGCCATGGTGGAATCTTCTAGGAGCCATGCATTCTGCTATCATTCTATTGTCTCATTAACTTACCACAGGATGTCATTTCATCTGTTTGGTCACCACAGTCATCCTCCCTATCACATAGCCAAGCCCTGGGAATGCAGCGCCCATTTCCACAAGAGAACTGATCCACCTGACATGTTCTGGCTGCAAAGATGAAGGAATATACATAGGTTAAAAACAAAACTCTTCAAAATGTAAGGGGAAAAATTCCTGCATCTCTTTTATGATGTTTACTAAATGCATTTTACTGCTCTGACACCAGAATATTTCCAGTCATTATTTCATTTTTGAAACCAAAAGCTAGTTTGTCTTCAATGAGGTGCAAATGCTTTTCTCTTCAATTAATGTGATTGTTAAAAATGCTACATATTCAGTAACCCTGTAGGCATCTACAAATAATACTGTGAATTCATTAGCAAGAAATGTGTCTTTCTAACATACTCTTATGAATAAATAGTCAGTATAATTTCCAACCAATTTTTAATGAACAAAGATGAATTTTTCACTAGGTTGATTTGAAACACAAGTAGTAAAATGGGGAGGAATAAAGAGTAAGAATCAGTTATAGGAAGGAAACATCATCTAATGAGACAGAAGAGCAAGAGAACCGGAATCAGAGATATACAAGTTTTGCAGCCCAACTTCCTGTCATCCTGGCCAAGTACCTTGCTTTAGTTTCCTTAGCTATAAAATAAAGGAATTTAACAATGATGATGATGATGATGATGA
>JAQQSW010023807.1:0-10203 GCA_028646575.1 Pseudocheirus occidentalis
GGTTAAGTGACTTTCCCAAGGTCACACGGCTAGTTTTTTGTGTTAAGTGTCTGAGGCCGGATTTGAACTCAGGTACTCCTGATTCCAGGGCCGGTGCTCTATTCACTGCACCACCTAGCCGCCCCTCAAGAAGAATTTTGAAAATTTTGAAAAGACAAGTAGAGGAAAAATTGGGAAGAGAAAAGAAAATGATGAAGGAAAATCATGAAAAGCTAATCAACAGCCTACTAAAGGAGACCCAAAAATACACTGAAGAAAATAACACCTTGGGCAGCTAGGTGGCGCAGTAAATAGAGCACCAGCCCTGGAGTCAGGAAGACCTGAGTTCAAATCTGACCTCAGACACTTAACACAAAACTAGCCATGGGAGTTTGGACATGTCACTTAACTCCAATTGCCCTACCTTCCCCTCTCCAAAAAGCAATAAAAAAAAATTATATTGGAGCAACTAGAAGCTAATGACTTTATGAGAAATCAAGATTCTATAAAACAGATCCAAACAAATGAAAAAATAGAAGGCAATGTGAAATATCCCATTGGAAAAACCACTGACCTGGAAAATAGATCCAGAAGAGATGATTTAAATATTATTGGAGTATCTGAAAGCCATGATCAAAAAAAGAACCAACACACCATCTTTCAAGAAATTATCATGAAAAATTATGCTGATATTCTAGAACCAGAGGGCAAAATAGAAACTGAAAGAATTCACCAATCATCTCTTGAAAAAGATCCCCAAAAGAAAACTCCTAGGAATATTATAGCCAGGTTCCATAGTTCCAAAGTTAAGGAGAAAATACTGCAAGCAGTCAAGAAGAAACAATTTGAGTATTGTGGAAACACAATCAGGATAACACAAGACCTAGAAGCTTCTACATTAAGGGGCCACAGGGCTTGGAATATGATATTCTGGAGGTCAAAGAAGCTAGGACTAAAACCAAGAATCACCTGCCCAGCAGAACTGAGTATAATGTTTCAGGGAAAAATTTCATTCAGTGAAAAAGAGGATTTTCAAGCAATTCTAGATGAAAAAACTAGAGGTGAACAGAAAATTTGACTTTCAAATACAAGAAGGAAGAGAAGCATGAGAAGGTAAACAGGAAAAAGAAATCAAAGGAACTTATTAAAGTTGAACTATTACATTCCTACATGGAAAAATGATAATTTTAACTCATAAGAGTTTTTTCATTATGAGGATAGTTGAAGGGAATATACATGTATGTATATGTGTGTATACACACATACACACACATATACACATATATGTATGCATACATATATATGTATGTATTGGAGGGTGTATGTGCATATAAATATATATCTATGAATGTGAGCAAATGTATGTTCATGTATACATAGAGGGCACAGGATGAGTTGAATATGAAGGGATAATATCTAAAAAATAAAATTAAGAGGTGAAAGAGGAATTTATTGGAAGGAGAAAGGGAGAGACAGATTAGGGCAAATTATCTCATACGAAAGAGGCAAAAGAAAACTGTTACAATGGAGGGGAAGAGCAGGAAGGGGAAAGGGAACGGGACAAGTTTATTCTCATTGAATTTGGCTTAAGGAGGGAATAATATACACACTCAGTTGGGTTTCTTACTCTACAGGAAAATAGGGGGTAGGAGATAAGAGGGAGAATGATAGAAGGGAGGGAAGATTGGGGGAGAAGCAAACATTTTTGAAAAGGGATAGGATCAAAGGAGAAAACAGAATAAGTGGTGGGATAGGATAAAGGGAAATACAATCTTTCATAATATAACAATTATGGAAATGATTTGGGTAGCTACATATGTACAACCTATATTGAATTGCTTATCTTCCCAGTGGGGACAGGTGAGGAAGGAGGAAGGGAAAAAATCTGGAACTCAGAGTTTTAAAAACAAATGTTTAAAAAATAATAAAATTTTTTTACATGCAACTGGGAATAAGATATACAGGCACTGGGGTATAAGAAATCCATCTTGCCCTACTAGAAAGTTTGGGAGGGTGATGGGGGAGGATATAAGAGAGAAGAGATTGAGGGATAGGGTATTCAGTAGGCTTGCTATTTTGGGGTGGTGGGTAAGGGAAAGAGGGGGAGAAAACTATAATTCAAAATTTTGTGGAAATGAATGTTGAAAACTAAAAATAAATTAATTAATTAAAAAAAGAAGAAATGATGAGCAGGATACTTTCAGAAAAACCTGGAAAGACTAACAGGAACTGATGCAGAGTGAAGTGAGCAGAACCGGGAGAGGATTGTACACATTAACAGCAATTGTGGTGATCAATTATGGATAACTTAGCTATTCCCTGCAATACAATAATCCAAGATAATTCCAAGGCATTTATGATAAAAAAAAATGATGTCTACCTCCAGAGAAAGAACTGATAGAATATGAATGGAGATCAAAGCATACTCTTTAAAAGAAAGCACACTTTTCTTTTTCTTTTCTTCTTTTTTTTAAATTTTGGTTTGTGTTCCTTTGCAACAGCTAATATAGAAATGTGTTTTGCTTGACTCCATATGTTTAATCTATATCCAATTGCTGTCTCAGAGAAGGAAATAATTTGGAGCTCTAAATTTAAAAAAATGAAAATTAAAAATCATTTTTACATATAATTTGAAAAATTACACATTGAAAAAATATACACATGAAAAAATACACAAAAATTTCAAAATACACAAAAAAGGTCCCGAGTTAACCACTTCGTGTCATAACAAAGCAAGGGGACATTTTCATCCTTTTTTAAAATTACTAGATGTCAACTTACATAGAAACCAAAGATAACTATAGATTTAAAGATGGTAGGGATCTCAGATGTCATCAAATCTAATATTATAGTACTTACAGTAAAAGAAACAGAGGTCCATGAAGTTAAGTGGCCTTCCCGTAATCAGACAGGTTTAGGATTCAATGTCATCTACTCTTGACTCTGAACCCATTGCTTATTTCACTGAACTATGAAAGGCACAAAAATATCTTCATAGGTCCCTTTGAAGTAGAGACATAGTTTAAATTATTAGAACCCTCCAGCCAAATTTTGTAAAAGACTTTCCTCCACCTCATTGCTTTCCTTCACCCCAGACATTCTGGAGAAACCATTCCTTTTGTGAATCTCCAAGTCCTGCTTGGGCTATATGGGGAGTAGTCAAGCCTATGCTTTGAGGAGGGAAAAAAGTATTGTAAAGCCTCTATAATTCTTGCTGAGGGACTCCCTGACCTTAGTCACATAATCTTCTTTGGAAGCATAACAGATCGTGATAACTCTGGTTGGGGGAAGAAGACAAAGGGTTAAAAATAGATCCTGCCAAGAGCAGTGGGACAATCAATACTCTCCTGTGCTATTCATCCTTTTGCTGTGGCTCTCTTCCTCCCTTGCCAACCATTGGCCAGGAATCTATTGCCCTGAGTGCCTGTAGAATTACTTCCCCTTAGCTACCTGGATTTTAGATGATCCCTAGGAAAGAGTAGCACCTCAGATACTCATGGGAGTTAAGAAGTGCTCTGAACATTTTTTGTTATATATAACCATCAGCTACTTATACAACCTAATTAAATTCACACAAGAAACAAATTAATATTCTCCCTCAGGCATTTGAGGATCATAAGAGAAATTCCCATTGCTTTCTAATATTTGGAAGTAGACAAATGTATCCTTATGTGTAATAAAATCTATATTTTTGCTGCATAGTAGCAGAGATTTATGCAATTATACCTTATATTTTTCTTCATTTATTTAGTTATACACACAAATATTTTAAACCACCCACTACACACTGAAACACACACACACACATTTTAAACCACCCACTACACATTGAAAGACTCTGTCTGTGTTTCTGTCTCTCTGTCTCTCTCCTTCTCTCCCTTCTTCTCTCTTTCTCATATGTATTCTGTAAACACATGGGGTTTATAACTAGATTGCCATTAACTGGTTCTAGAAGGTCTTCATTAAGGGATTCTCTCATAGCTTTCACTTCTCATTACTTCTCCCTGCCATAAATGCATGGCCCGTTTCCATCTTTGCTGTCTGTCTTAATTTTCTCAGTGGAATACGATCAACATACTTTATAATCCTACAGATATTTACTTTCATTTAAATGCAGAAATACAAGCCAGTGTTTTCCTTAGAAGAACTGCTTTACAACTATCTTGAAAGTAGATACAATTTTAAACAATATCTCAAGAGATACTGACTAATGTGTGCTGCTTTAACAATCGCAGTCTTAGGTTTTCTTTGGATCAAGTTGCCATTAGCATTGACCACTACTTTAAAATTAATGGAATTAATAAGCCTTTTACTTATTTTTAAATCTTTATTATTTATTTTTAATGTTGCATTCATTTGTTTTTTGAATATAAATAATCCATTCTGATTTACATTAAAAAATCATAAACATAAAGGATTGAAGAAAGAACAGGTAGTAAGACAGTGAGACATCAGGCATAGATTATTATTTCAAGAACTGGATTATCAAGTCATTTTTATTTTTAAAAAATTTTGATGACCTAACATCTTGACCATGCAACTCATCATTTTTCTCAATTCCAAGGAACTCCTTCCTGCACCTACATCAGCCACAGCTGCTGTGTTCACACCTTAGACCTCACTCTCATGGAACTTGAGCACCTCCATAGTAAGAAACTTTAAATTCTACTTTCCCACCCCAAATCTTCTATCTTTCTACCTCCTCACTTGTCTAGTCCCACTAAACCTGCTGTTTTCCTTATCTTGACCTTTCATCCCTATTCTTCCTGTTTATCTTCTCTGTTTTTCCTGGTATCTAAAACCAACCTGGACCGTAAGTTTGCCACTTAAAGGATACAATTGCCACCACTTTAGAATCTCTCATTCTGCTATGACCTTCAATATTTCTGTGTTTCAGATCCTCAGCCCTGCATACCACCCATAATTCTACTTCTCTATTCTGGATCTAAGGCTACTAAGCATTACTGAAGAAATATTTTAGGTGATTTGACTTAACTGTAAATTTGTGAAGCATATTTTCAATCGGACCCTCACTACTTCTCAGTTATTCTTCTACCCTTATTAACTCCCTCACTCATTCACTATAGCCAGTGTTATAAACCTATCTCTGTGTCCTAAAACCCCTAACCAAGCCCTCAGCCTTTACATTTATGGATGAGCTAACTTCACAGTCTCCATGGAGAAGACTAATGCTATCTGACTGATCCTCCTAAACTTGCCTTATCCACTTTGTACCTACTGATACTTGTCTGTAGATATATGCTGGTAAAAGTTTAACAACTGATGCTCATTTTTTCCATCACTTTCTTATACCTAGACAAGGAATAAAAATAATAAGGTAATCCCTGATTTGTAACCATGCTGATTTCCAAAGTTTAAATGTTCACCTTGAAAATCTAACAATATTCTCCCATGAGCTGGTAAGAGCTGTTTTCTAGCAGCTTCTTCTCTATTATCCTACTACTGTCTCAGAGAAATTAATATTCTTTTTCCTTGTGAGGGCTTTCTCTCAATTGAGCCTTGCTCCAGCAATTATCTCCCTCCCTTATGCATCTTTAATCTCTCTCTTCATATGGTCTATATGCAAAAATGTTCGGAATACATAAATCTTGGGAAAAAAGCCTTCTGTCTATATTTACTGTCCCATTTTTCTTTTTCCCTTCAGTACCAGAGTTCTTTAAAAAGTGATCAATACCTGATAGACCCTATTACATCTTTTAAAATCTAACTTCCATTCTTACCACTCCACTGAAACTACTTTTCCAAGTCTCCATTGACCAACAAATTGCCAAATCAAATGGCCTTAATTCAGTCCTAACCTTTATTCACATCCCAGTGGCATTTAAGGTCACAAATTTAGGATGAAAGGGATCTCAGAGGTCAAGTCTAGTGCCCTCATTTTAATGAGTAGGCTACAGAAACCCAGAGAGACTAAGTGGTTTGCTCATGGAAACACTTTATTAAGTTGGAAACACGATTCTAATCTAAACCTTGGTGCTCTAGCTACACCATGAACCTCCAAGCAAAGGGTATAGGAAGAGCAAAGACACAGAGCAAAGTCTGTGCACCATGCACCCCCATAACTGATCATTTCTCCTTTTAGAAGCTGTCTTCTCTATTGGCTTCCACGACACCACAATTCTTTGGTCTTGCTCCTACCTCCCAAACTTTTATGTTTCCTCTTCCTTCTTCCAGTCCCTTAAGGTAGGTCATCATCCAAAATTCTATCCTTGACTTTCTTATATTCTTTTTTGAGGAAGCTAAGTAGAACAGTGGATTGTACTTAGAGTTATTTCAGATTTGGCCTCAGCTATGAGCTGTATAACCTTGGATAAGTCACTTAATCTCTGCTTTCTTTATAGCTGTAAAAAACTGGGGATAATAACATCATCCACATCACAGAATTGTTGTGAGAATTAAAGGAGATGTTTGTAAAGTGTGTAGCATAGTACCTGTCACCTACTATCTCTTATATAAATGCTTATTCCTTTACCCCATTCCCTTTATGAGGATCATTGGCAATCTCATTCATTTCCCAAAAGTTTAATTCTCATCTCTTGGAGGATTAGGCTGAAATTTGTATCTCCAGTCTGATCTCTATCCTGAGCCCTGGACCATGATCTCCAGCTACCTACAGGGTCCCTCCATCTGAATGTCATACTGGAACTTCAAACTTAGTATGTCCAACTCATATCCATATCAGGGAACTAAAATCTATATCCATAGATATCATAGTATTCTTTCCAAAGTATTTACTGCTATGAAGGCATGGAACTATGCTATGAAGACAGGTAATTTTGTCAATATGAATATTTTCACTTCCAATGCAGAGCATAATCTCTCTCCAGCCTAGTAAATGATCTTCAAAAAATTTGTGGCTGAAAAATTTATCACCTCAACTTAACCTAGTGATGAGCCTCTCTAAACTTAACTAAGCTGGGTTTTGGTCAAGCAAAGTCCATCAATGGGCCTTACCCAGGAGTTTTACAACTTCAGAGGACCTGTCAAAAATTATGGCACAGTGAATGAGACTCAAGAGTCCCCCTTATGTTATAATGACACATTCCAATAGGATTTAAGTCAGGTAGCCATTCCCCATTGACTACTGAATTCTTTATTCTGACTTTATTTATGACTACCAGATTCTTTATTCTGCATTTGAAAACTTTTCACAGCCTGTCTCCTGCCTAACTTTCTTTCTGTATTTCGTACTATTCTCTATTCCTTGTTCTATGATAGCCAAACTAGTTCATCAGACATATCAGATATATTCCATGCCTACCCTCCTGTGTCTTCGTTCTTCCTATTTCCTTTGTTTGAAATTTATTTTCATCTCATCTCTTCCTATTAACTTAGTACCTATACTTCAATGCCCACCCCAAATATCACCTCCTCTATGAAACTTCCCCCAATCTTCACAACTGGAAGTGATTTCTCCCTCACCTGACCTAATAACACTCTACAGGGTAATGTAATTATATCCTAATTTGTAATACAGTATTTATTTTCTTGGAGAGGCAACTAAGAATGGTTGACTGGAGAGCCAGTCATAGAGTCTGAAAGATCTAGATCCAAGGCCTGCTTATTATATAGGCCACCCATGTAACCATGGTAAACTCAGTGTCCCAGGCAACTCTCTCAAGATTATAAATTACAGAGGTGTTGCTGGTTTGCATTAGTGAAGGAGATTCTGTATGAAAAGCTCCCAGTGAAAAGGGCAGATGCTAAGTAAGAAATTTAAAAAAAATTGGGGGGGGGACTGGAGAGTTTATTTTTTACCTCTTTTTTTTTTAAATTACAAAATGTACCTGTCAGGGAAGCAACTTTATACAGACTGTTCTCTGGAAGCCAACATTTTGTAAAGGAGAGTATCTAGTTTTTCCATGGATGCTTAAAAAAAATGATAAATTAAAATAATGTTAGTAGGCATAAATATAGACTAAAAATGACAAAGGCTTCTCTTTTCATTCTTTAAGAATTCCTTGGGAGGTACTTAGAAGTTAATTGATTTTTTTCTAGACCACACAGTCAGTAAGAAGCAAAACTTATCCCCAGGTCTTCTTGACTTAGAAGCCAACTAGTTCTCCTCTTCTCTCTCTCTCCACTGCCCTGCCCCTTTCCTATCTCTCTCCCAGGCAATTCTTCTCTAACACTTCAAGTAGCAGAATAGGTGTCAATTTGCATTGGTAGAAGGAGATTTTCTCCCTGGGAGTTCCCTAAACCAGTGAGATGACAAGGCTAACAAAACAATAGCAGCAGCAACAACTCCTGTGCCTGGTGAACATAGCTGGTGCTTAATAAATGAACAAAGATGAAGATAGAAAGCTGATGGTATTAACAATAGCTTATTTATATTGAAAAAGTCTGTTGTGAAGACAGTGGAGAAAGATACTGTATGGTATTAAGGAGCATTAAGATAGGTAGCTTCTTTTTAGTGGAAAAAGCTCTAGAGGAAAAGAGCTTTATCATTTTCATCATAAAGGAGTTAATAAATGACTTTGATGTAAATTGAGACCATTGTGCATATCCAAAAAGCCTACTGATTTTAGAGAGGATAAGCAAAATCTCTTTCTTATAAATTATAAAAGCTTTTACTAAGTCCTTAAAAATAAATGGTAAATGTCCAAATAATTAATCTCTTAGATCTATTTATGGGGATATCCAAATTGGCCAGCTTTCCCAAAATAAATGCTTATGAAAGACTAGTTGGTGTTATAAAGGGCAATTAAGGTTCAGCATAAATTCCTTACCATGAGGAAAATCATCAGAATCTATCAGACCATCTGGCTCCTTATAACACCTTTTGTACCACCTGAAGACTAACAAAGATGTCACACAGATAGAATCCTTTTTTTACCTTGTCTTTGCCACCCAATAAAAAAGGCAGGTAAATAATAATTAAAAATAAATTTGTGAGACTAGATAAAGAATTCATAACCTGGGGTTCCTGGACATCCATGTGTTCTGTGACTAGATTCTAGGAGGTCCATGAAAACTTGAATGGATAAACAATTGTCTCCTTATTTTCACTGACTTCTAACTGAAATTTAGTTTTTGCTTTAATTATTTTATTTTTATTTTTTTGTTATTGCTGATCATTTAAAAAAATATTTTTAGTTTATTTATTTATTTTTTGTTCATATCACTCATTGCCATGAGATTTTGAGTTACAAATTTTCTCCCCATCTTTCACCACCGCAAAACAGCGATCCCACTATAATGCCCCTCCCCCAGTCTCCTCTCTCCTATGTCCTCCCCAATCACCCCTCTGACTTTCTGGTAGAGCAGGATGGGTCTCTTTACCCCAATGCCTGTATATCTTAATTCCCAGTTGCATGTAGTTAATAATAATAATTATATATGTATATATATATATATATACATATATATATATATATATAAACATTTAATTATAGAACTTTAAATTCTAGATTCTTTCCCTTCCTCCCTCATCACCCATCCCCACTGGAAAGACAAGCAACTCAATACAGGCTGTACATGTGTAATTACACAGGGCATCTCCACAGTGGATATATTGTGAGAGACTGATTATATGTACCTTCTTCCTATCCTGCCCCCCTCCCCTTGTTCTGTTCTCTACCCTGTCCCTGTCCCTTTACTGAAGTGTGTACTTCCAGCAACCCTCCCCCAGACCCTGCCCTCCCCTCCATTATCCCACCTCTCATCCCCATTCCCCCTACTCTTCTGTGTGGCATGATATCCAGTTTAGAGTTTATGTCATTCCTTCCCTAAGCCAAATTCAATGAGAGTAAAGTTGACCCATTCCCTTTTGCCTTCCTGTTCTTCCCCTCCATTGTAACAATTATACCATGCCTCTTCTATATAAGGTGATTAACCCCATTCTATCTCTCCCTATCTCCTCTCATTCTAATCCTCTCCCACCTCAGAATTTCGCCTTTTAAAGTATCATCCCTTCCTATTCAATTGATTCTGTGCCCTCTATGTACACACACACACACACACACACACACACATATTCATATATGTGATCATATGTATATATAAACTTTCCTACATACACATAGACATATGTGTATGTATACATTTGTATTCCCTTCACCTATCCTCATACTGAGAAAAGTTTCATGAGTTACAATTATCATTTTTCCATGTTGGCATGAAAATAGTTCAATTTTGATAAGTTCCTTATGATTTCTTTTCCATATTTACCTTCTCATGCTTCTTGTATTTGAATGTCAAATT
>JAQQSW010023808.1:0-10203 GCA_028646575.1 Pseudocheirus occidentalis
CCCACTTTCTGGGTTAAGAATTCACTATTTGACAAAAACTGCTGGGAAAATTGGAATATCGAATGGCAGAAACTGGGCATAGACCATTATCTAGCGCCATACACCAAAGTCAAGTCTAAATGGATGCATGATCTAGATATAAAGGCTGATACTATAAATAATCTGGAGAAGCAAGGAATAGTTTATCTGTCACATTTTTTATGCTTCCTAGCTTTTTGACTTGGAGCAAATCACTTCGCATTTCAAAGCTTCTTTTTTTATCAATAAAATGGGTATAATAATACCTACGGTGTCCTACAGGCCCAATTTCCATATTGCTATTCCACCAACAAACATTGCATTTTCATGAGCATGAACTCAGAACTATAACTATAACTTTGTATTCTTCCATCTCATCCTGTGCCTCACTTCTCATAAACCCATTTTTCATGCTTATCATGACTGCTATCCTTCCCCACAGGCCATCACCCCTGCTCTGGCCTTCCTGCCTTCCTTTTTCAATCTTAAAAGTTAACAATTAAACTCTACACTGTCCTCCATGCTCAGTCGTTTGGTCATGTGTCTCTTCACCACGTGCATTTTGTCAAATGCCAACCCTCATTTACCTCCACCGTTCACCTTCTCTTCACTTGCTTACTTGTTGCTAAACCCCACTGTCAGAAGACATACAACTGCACAGATTGCTCCCACTAAAATTTTATAGGATCCATTCTCAATGAGATCTTTACTATTATAGAGCAGACTTTTTATTCTTCTCTGATTAACTCTACATCACAATCACCAACCCTTCCCTTTCCTTCTTGGGCCACCTCATACCACTTTCTCTTTCCTAGCATCACACTTGGGTAAACAAAATCAAGACTATTCGTTGCAAATTCACTTTTCTCCTCAATTCCACACTTCAAATGACCTCAACCTCACCTGCCATTCCTCCTTTGCTCGACTCTCAGGGGATGAAGTGGGACCTAATTGTGCCTTTGCTCCCATTCCCTTCCATGTCCTCCAGAATTCTGCCTCAAACCAGCTCTTCTCTCTTCTTAAATTTCAGTTTCTAATTATCCACACCTAGATCTCCCCATCCTAATTTTTTTTAAAAAATTAAAAACAAAACTTTCTTTGACCTTACCATCCATCCAAGCTATAACCCTACCTCTTCTTTCTTTCACAGTTAACTTAGAAAAAGTTGCCTGGACTTCTTGCTCCCACTTCCCAATCAAGTTGTGATCCTTTGCAAGCTGGTTTTCATGATCTCTTTTATTTTTAAAAAAAGATGTACTAGCTTTCATTCTCAGCCCTGAAACTGCTTTTTCCATGGTCTCTGATGAGCTCTTCATTGTGAAATCCAATGACCTCTGCTTAGACCTCATCCTTTTTGACCTCTCTTCAGTATTTGACACTGTTGACCAAACCCTCCTTCTGGATACTCCCTCCTCCCTTGTATTTTGTGACATGACTCTGTCTTGGTTCCCTTGGTACCTGTCTGCCTTTTTTAGTCTCCTTTGTGGGATCAGCATGCATATCCTGCCCCCATGGTATATAAGCTAGGGTGTAATCTAAGACTTTCTCATGGATCCTCTACCATTCTCTCTCTGTACAGTTGTTGATCTATTCAGTTCCATTGGGTACAAATATAAGTACACCTCTAAGCAGATGACTCCTAAATCTACATCACTGACTGCCTACTTACCCTTGGGTATCCCATAGGTGTATGAACTTCAACAAGTCCAAAACTGATCTGATTATCTTTCCCCCTAAGAGCATTTTAGGACATTGAAATCTCTTCACAGTCTGACTCTACCCTATTCTCCCAAACCTGGAACCCCCTTGCACATCACAATCCATTCCAAATGGCCTATTTGTTGTTCCCCCATACAAGATATTCTGTCTCCATGCCTTTGCAAAGGTTGCAGCCTCCTTCCAAAAATACATTTCTTCCTTCTGCTCCTTGGAACTTTAAGCTTCCCTCACAGTTAGCTCTAGAGCTACTTCCTTTAAGGTGTTATTGTTCAGTCATATTTCAATCATGTCCAACTCATCATGACTCCATTGGGGGTTTTCTGGGCAGAGATACTGTGGTGGTTTGCCATTTCCTTCTCCAGCTCATTTTATAGATGAGGAAACTGAGGCAAACAGAGTTAGTGACTTTCCCAGGGTCATTCTGCTAGTAAGTGCCTAAGGTCATATTTGAACTCACAAAGGTGAGTCTTTCTGACTCCAGGCCCAGCAGCTAGATCCACTTCAGTACCACCAATCTGTCCCTTTCCTAATTGGTCCTGATTAGCCTTTGTATCCCCTTTTACCCTAGTAGAATGTAAATTCCTTGAGGGCAGGAACTGTCTCACTCACTTTTATATTTGTACCCCAGGGCCTAGCACAGTACTCAGTCCCAGGCCTCTTAATAAATCCACCTTGATTGATTGGGGATATAAAGTCCTTTGCAAATGTTAAATCACTAGCCAGCTAAACACTATTTTGGATGTTGCTTCCTAAACCAGATCTAAAGGAAATAGTGATGAACCCAGTGGGTGGTGGCTTTCACTAAAAGGAGTCTAACTGGAACAGAACTGGGAATATTAAATGAAACATAATTGTATTCTATTAACAATAATATAATTGTATTAACAGTTCTATGGGTGGCCACTAGGTGGCGTAGTGGATAGAGTGATGGACCTGGAGTCAGGAAGACTTATTTTCTTGAGTTCAAATCTGGCCACAGACACTTACTGAATGTGTGACCCTGGGCAAGTCACTTCACCCTGTTTGCCTCAGTTTCCTCGTCTGTGAAATGAACTGGAGAAGGAAATGGCAAACCACTCCAGTATCTTTGCAAAGGAAACCTCAAATGGGATCACGAAGAGTTGGACACAACAGAGCAATGAAACAGTTATCTGTGCTATTGATAAGGAATGGTTTGAAATACTATAAACAGTAGATCTAATAAGTAGAACAAAGCTGGAGAAGCCACCATTACAGTAATAATCTATCATTACATATCAAATGCTGTCTGCCTCCAAATGGAGAACTGATGGTCTCAGAATGCAGCAGGTTTTAATTTGCTTTATTTCTTTTCCTGGCCTTTTTTTTAACATGGCTAATGTGGAAATGTTTTGCATGCCTTCATCTAAATAATAAGCAGCATATTTTTTGCTTCCTCAGTGGGTGGAGAAGGAGTTGAGGGAAGGAGACAATTTAGAAAAGGATATAAAAATTTTAAAAATATAACAAAAAATATCTCTCATGATATCCAGTGAATTACTTGTTGGGTTCTACAGAATTATGAGCCAAATTGAGAATTATAGAATCAAATTGTTTATGGGTCATCATAGCAAAAATAGCTTTCAATGTCTTTATGCAAGATATATACGAGAGGGAAAAGTTCAAATTGCCTTAAAAGATTATATAACATATGAAATTAAAATAGACAAATTAATTCATACTATATATTTTTTGTCTTTTTGGAGGAGGGGAGGTTAGGCAATTGTGGTTAAGTGACTTGCCCAAGGTCACACGACTAGTAAGTGTTAAGCATCTGAGGCCAGATTTGAACTCAGGCCCTCCTGGCTCCAGGGAGTCACTGTGCCACTTAGCTGCCCCTTAAACTATATTTTTGTGTTTGTTTCTTTTGGTCCAAACTAGTCATCTCATCAATATAGAGAACTCCTGGTATGTAAATTACCTCCACTGATACAGATCAGCTACTCATCTGTCTATGACTCTTAATAGAGCTGTCTGAGTGACACTGAAAGATTAAATGAGTTGCCCAAGGTCACAAAACCACTTATGCTTCAGAGGAAGGACTTAAACCCTGGTCTTCCTGACTCTATGACTGATCCTCTACCCGTACTGCTTTGTATATTGGCCACTGAGTTCCAAATGTGAACAGTAATCAACATGGGATCATAATATCATAGATTCAGAATTGGAATGGAACTTAGAGACCATCTAGTTCAACCCACTAATTTTATGTGCTCTTTGTAGTAAGTAGTAAAGGACAAAGGCGAATTTCGAACCCAGGTCCTTTGACTCAAACCCTAGTATTCTTTGTCCTGTAATACTCTGTTAGAGTATAATGATAGTAAGCAAATGTTCAATTGTTTCAGTTGTGTCAGACTCTTTGGGATCCCATTTGGGGTTTTCTTGGCAAAGTGGTTTGCCAGTTCCTTTTCTAGCTCATTTTTTTATAGATGAGGAACTGAGGCAGACAGGCTTAAGTGAGCTCAGGGTCACACAGCTAGTCAGTTTCTGATATCACATTTGAACTCAGCTCTTCCTGCTCCAGTCCCAGTACTCTATCCACTGTACCACCTAGCTGCCATATTAAGCAGTTATACCTATCTACATTTCCAGACAGAGAAATTAGTTCCATCTGCATGGATTTTCTCACTTTCAAAAAATATAGAGACATAAATTATCTAGTAGGATGACTTGAAACAATCTGTTCATACTCACAAATTAATATTGTATGTATTTTTCTTTTTATAAAATGACTCGCAGAGTTTTCTGTAGGCAAATTGGTCCTATTTTTGGCAAGAGAAATTGCAAGCCTTGGGTTGAATGGAAGAATAGTTCAAATAGCATTACAGAGGAGTTGAAGGGCAGGCTCAGGTTAAGCAAAGTAGAAAGAATGAATGAATGATTCAAATTTAGATGATCAAAAACATTTTTATTAGCACTGCGACATAGAGTATAAGTCATGTCAGACTTGAGCATAAATTCTTTTGACATAAAATTATACTGTTTAATGAAAACAAGCCACAGATGGATGGAAGTCTCTGCTGAATGCTCCACCACTTTCTTGCCATTTCTGGAATGTTGGTGACAATAAATATAGAGGAAAAAGTAAAGACCTTTCTACTCAATTTTATACATCATTTACCGTACTGGCATTGAGTCCTCCATTAAATGGACATTTTCCAATGTCATTGGGCAATGTTTAGGAAGCAAAGTTATTTTATAGGTGAACTGAGTTCTTCTAAGTGATTCATGGGCCAATTTGAGGCCTAAATTGGTGTTTCTCATTTCTTGCCCAAATGCTACAAAAGGAATACTTTAAAAAAAAACACTTCTTTATTAGAATAAAAATATTCTTTCCAATTCTCTTCTACCTTCACACTGATTGACAAAACTCAAGGAGAAATTCTTCTGGTTTATTCGGAAGTAGAATAATTCTCTATGGAAATTAGTAACTGCCTTTCCCAGGGTTATAGAACTGCTCTCTATTAGTCAGGACATCTCCACACAAGTGAATACAAACGCTGCAACTTCTGGTTCTGCTTTTCCCTCCCCTTCCTCCCCTTCCTGTCTACACTGTCTTCCCCCTCCTCCCCAGCTACCCAGGCACAAAACCAGAGAGATAATCTTGGGGTAGAGGATTGAGAAGGAATAAATGGAAAACTTGAAGTTGTTTTGTTTTTGATTCCATGAATGCATGTTTATTTGGGTTGTCATTTGTAAAGTGCTCTTGACTACAATAGTAGCTTGACATATGAGCCAAATTAGATGTGGATCCATACAGGAAAGCAAATGTTCCTTCTTAAATGAGGAATAAACAAGCCCCAGGATAACGATGATTTTTTTAAAGCCTTTGCTTTAGACTCACTGAAGACTTTTCTATCACCTACCTCTCCAAATAGTCTTTGGAATCAACTTTCTCAGATGTATTTTGTGAAATATAAATGTGTGTATATGTGTTTGTGTGTGTGTATGTATTATACGTATAAAGTATATAGTATATAATATGCATGACATAAGAGTGTGTATATACATATATATGTGTGTGTATACACACATACATACACACATACATTTTACAATCCATTTCAGACCCTTATTAGCTTTGATCCTGGACTTAACCTGAGCCTCAGTTTCCCTACATGCAAAATGGGGTTAAAAATGCCACCCACCTCACAGGGTGAGATAATGGATTTGTAGGGCTTTGCAGACCTCAGAGTGCTGTTATTACTCCTTATATCAGACATCGTTCATATAGAAATAGTCTTATAACAAGGCCAAATCATACTATTATCCTTCTGTGTTTAATGTTTGTTGCGCTATTGCACAGATAGATAAAAATCATTGCTTTTTTGTGACTTAATTTGGAGAAGATGAAGGTATTTATAAGAATCCCCTTTGTCGAATGATACCATTGTATTGCTAAATTCAAGCACGAAGCTTCCCATCCCTATTTTTCCTTGGTATACATTTTGGGTGGCAGCCTTGTCGACTTCAAATGGCATTTTTGTGTTGTTGTAGAAAGCTGTAGTTGTTGTTATTCTGACCCAGCTCACCAGCTTATTCTCATTGTAGTGTTTAAGTAGACCTAGTCTGACTAAAGTTCTAAGTAACTCTCCAGTGGTCAGTCGAAAAGGTATGGATTATGGATGGCCCTTAGATTGCCTTTCAAGATACCTTGAATCCACTCTCCAGCCCTCAAGTCTGCAAACCCACAAGTGAGTCTTTGTATTTGGAAAAGTGGAAAAATGGATATTCATAATATTAACGATCTGGGAGAGTGTTCACGAATATTTTTTCTTGTTTCTTTTTTTTAATCTCTCTACTATAAGTGCAGTTCTTTTTCTCCTTTAATTTTAATAGTTAGCCCCTAGGTGTCATTCTTTCCTACAACACTCTTTATATCATAACTGATCAGTTTTTGTCAACTCATTGGAAAATTACACAGGCAACTTCTCCCGAAGAACTTGCATTTTAAGTCCCTTTATTATGATAATACCTTAGTTCAAGTCTACACTTATGAAATTGTAATGTATAAAACATTTTTTTATTGTTTTAAACAACAGTTTCAAGGCAAGTTGTTGGTGAGCTGGTTCTGGAAAGGAATGGGACTGGCCAACTATGAAGTTTATACATGATAATGTCAAAGAGGATTCGAATCCACATTCATTCAATTCAATTCAACCAACATTTGAATGCTTGCTATATGCGAAGAATTAGAAAATGGAAATGGAAGGAAATTCAAATCTGGGTTGTAAACGTGCTATATATTGTTATTATATGGTATCATATACTATGGTAATGTTATATATTCCTATTAGATGATGTCATATGCTAAGGACATATTACATGTTCTTATATGATACCATAGACCAGTCTTGTACACCCTGCGGTCAATGGGCTGCCCAAAATCCTTAGAGGTGCCACAGATTATGCTGGCCTGCAGTATATTATGGATGTGTTATCTATTGCTATTATATGATATCATTCACTATGGACATGTTATATAATACCATGGACTACAGGCATGTTATATATTGCTTTTATATGATATCATATACTATGGACAGAGGGATAAGGACTAGACCTGTGGTTTCTTTGATATAGAGAACTTATTGGTGAAAAAAATCCCCTCTACCAATACAGGTTGGAAACTTTTCTGTAACTTCTAGGTACAGAGAGTTGCCCAGAGCCCTGAAAGGATCCTAAGTCTAGGCTAGAAGGCCAACACCTTCATTTTTACAGCTAAAGAAACTGAGGCCCAGTGAGGTTGTGACTTGTGCAGTCACATAGCTAGTGAGCATCAGAGCTAATTTCACATCAGAGACAGGAACTGGCTCTAGTTCTTACTGACTCTAGGACTAACAGACTATTCCTCCATATTGTCCATCTCTTAATACATTATATTATCATATATTTGTTTATTTTATACAGTATAAACTATAATTTTGTGATCAAAGTAATTAGCTTCTTAACATAAAGCTTTATAATCAACAGTAGCATTTCTATTATTTTGTAAATAGATTTGGAAAACAAGAATAATTATAATAATGAAAAGAATCATTTCTTCTGCAAATCCATTTACAGTATATTCTTCATCACTATTATTAAAATTATAATTGTATAAATAGATTTCAAGTACATTAATAATAATGAAAGCAATTTCTTTATAAATGGATCTACAGTATACCAACATTATTTTTTATTATTATTAAGAAGCATCATTGTTTTGTCAGTCAAACTGATATTCATTTTAGATATAGAAATATATATTCTAAGGTCCAAAATGTAAATACCTACAATTATCAGTCAAATATTTCTGAGGGAAAATGAAGTTTTTATAAAGAGCCTTTTTCTAAGAAGGCCTTATTTGAACTATATCCAATCTTAGTATATTTGAATCTCCCTTAATTTCTTTCACTTGCTCACAAAGAAGTCCAGCATAACACCGTTCAAGCCATATTAGGGGAAGAGGCTATTTTTACTACCCGGCTACATAACTGGGTCAATCTCGAGTAGTTACTCTGGGATTCAGCTCTCTTCTGGAAAATGTGGATAAGGCCTGCTGCTCCCTTGTACTGCTTATTTTGAAGATCTGAGGTGGATAAAAGCAAGATGGCTCCTGAGAATACTCAGAGACATAGATGGCAACATTCACTAAAAGGCAAATTCCTTAGGAATGTCCAGAGAGTTGGGAGGAGGGGGCAAATGACTGAATTCATTGCCATAAGATGCAGGGATGAATATCTGTATGGTTTGGCAGTTATCATGATTAAGGAAGCCAAGGGATCCTGAGAAGTAAAAGCTTGGGAACTAGAGAATTTGCAATAAACTTTGTGGCTTCTGTGGAACACGTTCTAGAAATAATACTACAACTTTTTTGTAGACCTAAATTTCTTCTTAGTCTTTAACTAATGGACTTTAAAAAGCTGACACTTCTTTAGTATTTTAGGGTTTGCAAAGTGTTTTATGTCCATGATCTCATTTGGGCCTCAGAACAATCTTTTGAAAGAGACACTATGGATGGCTATTATCAGCCCCATTTTACTGAGGGGTAAGCAGAAATTCACAGAAGTGAAGGGATTTGCCAGTAAGTATCAGAGACTAAATTCAAACTTGGGTCTTTTAATTCTCTGCCCAATGCTCCAGGTGCTCTACCTAAGTCTCCTGCCTTAAGAAGGATGCATCATTTAACTGACTTTGCTACTATTTAATGATAGTAATGTCTATTTGGGCAGCAAGTTTATCTTTTTCAAGGGGCTACTGCACATCTGCTATTCCATTAGCTCTTCACATCATACTGGGCAACTGGACTTTTCTGTAACAAAAACCTTAATTGTCATCCCTGTCAGAAACTGAGTCCCAGGCCAAACGTTGTTATTGTTTGTCCTTCACTCTCAAAAAGGACCATGACATCAGGGAAATGATGCCATGACATGCAAGTAAATTGGATTTTTTAAGTAAGGGAGGGCTATACAAAGTCGTCAGCTTCACTTTCTCCTCTGGAGCCATCTGGGTCCAGTGGCCAGATATTGATCAGGACAACTGGAAATGGTCCTGGGCCTGACCCAGTATGATTATGCTTACTGTTTAATGCAGAGATTCTTAACCTGGGGTAGCCAAGGGTTCTCTGAATAGATTTCTTTTTTTTAATTTTTTATTTGTTTTCTTTTTTACATCATTCATTTTCATGACATTTTTGAATTACAAATTTTCTCCCTGTCTTGCCCCTGTCCCAACCCTAAAACAGCAATCCCACTGTAAAGGCCCTCCCCTCCTTTGCTCTCTTACTTTCTAGTAGGGAAGGGAGGGTCTCCCTATCCCAGCCCCTGTATATCTTAATTCCTAGTTGCAAGTATTGCAGAATTTTAAATTCTAGATTCTTTCGATACTTCCCTTGTCACCCACCACCACTGGAAGGACAATCAATTCAATACAGGCTGTGGATGTGTGATTATACAGGACATCTTCATAGTGGACATATTGTGACAGGGATCATCTGTCTCTCCTTCCTATCCCTGCCCTCCCCTTGTTCTGTTCTCTACCCTGTCCCGGTCCCTTTACTGAAGTGTGTGCTTCCAGCATCCCTCCCCCAGATCCTGCTGTTCCCTCAGTCATCCCTCCTCTCATCCCCATTCCCCCTACTCTCCTGTGTGGCATGATGCCCAGTTTAGAGTTTATGCCATTTCTTCCCTAAGCAAAATTCAACGAGAGTAATTGAAAGTAAAATTGTAATAGTTATCCCTTGCCTCTTCTCTATGGGATGATTAACCCCATTCTGTCTCTCCCTGTCTCCTCTCATTCTAGTCCTCTCCCACTTCAGAATTTGCCTTTTAAAGTATCATCCCTTCGTATTCAATTCATCCTACACCCTCTATATACACATATACACACATGCTCAGATATGTATTCATACACATATATAGCCTCCTATATGGACCTATGTGGAAGTATACATACATACATATATAT
>JAQQSW010023809.1:0-10203 GCA_028646575.1 Pseudocheirus occidentalis
TCAGAGTTTGTCTGTTTTCCTCAATACACGCATAGGCCATTTTCATAAAATTCCTATAGTGATGAAGAAGTCAGCATCCGGGTTAGCTTCTCTTTTTGTATTGGGGCAGCTAGGTGGCACAGTGAACAGAGCACTGGCCCTGGAGTCAGGAGGACTTGAGCTCAAATCCAGCCTCAGACATTTAACACTTATTAGCCGAGTGACCTTGGGCAAGTCGCTTAACCCCAACTGCTCTCTCTTTTCCCCCTTCAAAAAACAAAACCTTCTCTTTTTGTAACCTCATCCGTGATCTTCTTTTTTCTTTTTAGAATTTTTAGAATTTTCTTTTCTTTGATATATCTTGAAAACTGACTCTTTAAGTTTCTTTAAAATTGTGTCATTTGCTGCAGACTTCCTCTGTCAGTGTTTGGCCAGATGCTTTCCAATTTAGCTTTCTTGTGTGTCATTGTCCTTTCCTCATACAGCAGCCTACTGGGTAATAAGTATTAGAGTCCAGATGTGGTGGGTCCCCTGACATGCATGAAGAAACCCCATAGGAATGATAGCCAAGCTATTCCATTTCAGATCTGCTCTTTTTCTCTTTCCAGCTTCATCACATAGGAAAGCATCTTGAAAACTCCAAAGTTCCATGTATTATTCAATTATTGCTGTTGTTCTTATTCCTCCACTTAAGTCTTACATTGATGCTTCACAGCGGTGTGGAATTCAAAATGGGCTCTTGTATAACAGAGGAATATAAATTCAGAAAGGTCCTACCAAGCTATGAAGGCTTTAAGTATGGGCCCAGTATTGGATTGTATGTCTTTACTTTTTAGAAGACCAGCTTAGCTATATTATAAAACTGGGCTGAAAGGTAATGAATATTTTGGTCACAGTGGCTATCTAAGACTATCTCCTGTCACAGAAATCTTTTAATTTGAATTTGTGATGTAATGTTCACACTAAAAACATCATACGTTTTCAAGATACTGAAGCATTATCTTTAAATGTTCTTGAGATAATCTTGTTCATTATTATTATTATGGGCAATAATAGTAATAGCTAGCATTTACATAGTGCTTTGAGTTTTGCAAAGCACTTTACATATTTTAATCTCATTTTATCCTCATAACAACCCTGGGAGGTGGTATTATTGTTATCTCCTTTTAACAGATGAGGAAACCAAGGCAGATAAAAGTTGTTACTTGACCAAGATTTAACAGCTAATAAGTGCTTGAGGCTAAATTGGAACTCAGGTCTTCCTGATCCCAGTTCCAACAATCTATTCCATTTCTACATTGAGAATCCATTTTGTCCACTGTTCTGCCTTTTACACACTGATACTTCCTTAATCTTCTATCATCATCATAGATAATATTGTACAAATGAACTTGTATCCTAAGATAACAACCCGGCAAGTCTGTCATCCTGGAAGAGGAGATCAGTTGTTGGCTACCTGAGGCTGTTTCTAGGCTGTTTGGGCCTCTTTGTTGTAGAAACTACTTTACATCAGAGGCAGCCGTGGCTTAGGGTGTCAGAGTTTAGGAAGGTCTCAACTCAAGTCTCATCTCTGACACATATTGGCTGTGTGACTTTGGGCAAGTCATTTAAATTCTCTATTCTTTAGGGAACATTTTAAAACTTGCAAAGGTTCTGGCTTAAAGTGGTAAAGGGATTTTTCAATATGTTCCTTTTCTAGCTTTTTCAATTGCATGCCCAATTCATTGACCTCCATTTTCTCTAATTTTTTCAAGTATGCATTCAGGGATATAAAACATCCCCCAAGAACTGCCTTTGCTGCATCCCACAATTTTTGGTATGATTTCTCATTATTGTCATTCTCTTGAATGAAGTTACTGATTGTTTCTATAATTTTTTGTTTGACCCACTCATTCTTTGGGATTACATTATTTAGTTTCCAATTAGTTTTTTGTCTTTGGGATTACATTATTTAGTTTCCAATTAGTTTTTTGTCTATCTTTCCATGGCCCTTTATTGCATATAATTTTTATTGTATCACGATCTGAGAATGATGCATTTAATGTTTCTGCCTTTCTGCACTGAATTGTGAGGTTTTTATGCCCTAGTACATGGTCGATTTTTGTGTATGTGCCATGTAGCACTGAGAAGAAGGTATATTATTTTTTATCTAAATTCTATCTATCTAAAATTCTGTTTCCCTCCTTAACTTCTTTCTTGTTTATTTTGAGGTTAAATTTAGTAATAGGTTTAATTCCTAGCTACTTCCTAGTCTTCTCTAAGAAAAGTTAATATTCCAAGTTAATTGACCAATTTTATCAATCTGCAATTTTCAGACTCCATAACTGATTTAAGTAGGTCACATTCAAAGTGTTGTAACTGTGCAGAGTATTTCTTTCTAAGCTTTAGATTTCCCCCGAATTGGGTGTTACTTTTGACTTTTGCTATCCCTGATCAGTGATCTGTCTACACTCAAGCTGGCTCTGAAATTATTCCTGTCTTAATAAGTTCTTATTTCTTGATCATGAAGACATAAGCAACTTAATTTCTTGTGATATTGTTGTGTGCTCTATACAGTACCTTCTGATTCTCTTCTTAAATAAAGTACTAATGATAAGTGAGAATAAGACCAATGAGTAACTTCCAATCCTTGGGTCTTTTTTCATCTTTTCAATCCCAAACCACATTTCCCAACACATTATCATCTTCCTCCCCTATGTCTACTTTTACATTGAAATCAATAGGCGTCACGTTACATGCTGACTAAGTTTGGAAGTTCTTACCAAGTCCTTTATAAAATTTCTTTATTTCTTCATCTTCTAATGCAACTCTCTCCATGGCTGTCCATTTGCTTATACTTCTCATGGTCAAGACAGGATGACTAAATATCCCATGAAAAAGATCTTTCTTGTGGTCCATGATAAAACCAATTCTGTCTCCATGTATATCCCTGAAGAGAACCTGTGGCTTATCTCTCCATTTAGCTGTAATTCATTTAGGGCTTCTCTTTTCATTTTAACACAAGAAGGTCAAGTTCACTTTCTCCAGAAACTTATTAGTCCTTAAACAGTTAAAGTACTCATTTAGTTGATGCATGTTGCTGGTCTAAAAACTGTATAATTCTTCTCATCCTTTACCCTTTTCTCCAACACTTCATTATCATCACTGAATAAAGAGGAAGAGGCATATCACTTACCTAGGGTATCTGGGGAACTAAGGACAGTTGTAAAAAAAGTTATTTGCTTCCTTCATTGATTAAGTCAGGGATTTTTCTTAAACAGGTACATAGATAGATTTCAGGGGACTCTGAACTTGAAGGGGAAAAAATCAAATTTTTTATTTTCTAACATAATTTAATATTTCCTTCAATTGCTTAAAAACATTATAGTGACAAAGGGTCTATAGGTTTCTCTAGACTTGGAAAAGGGTTCATAAGACACACAAATAAAGATCAAGAATGCCTGAGTTAAGTGGAAGACACCAGAATTCCCTCAACTGAAGGCTATTATATGGACAAAGAATTCATCTCCAGTGGTAAAGCAACTGTCAATGAGTTTCCCTGTATTTCCTGAGAATGGCCCCCATAAAACATACACAGTTTGGGGCAGCTAGGTGGTTCAGTGAATAGAACACTGGCTCTGGAATCAGGAGGACCTGAGTTCAAATCCAGCCTCAGAGACTTAACACACTAGCCATGTGACCTTGGGCAAGTCACTTAACTCCAATTGCCTTGCCTTCCCCCCCCCCCTCAAAAAAGAAAAAGCAAAAACAGACACAGTCTGTTGTAGATTCTTCTAGCCCTGGGTCTTCTCAGCCTTGGCTTTCTACCATATGCTAATTAGCATAATCTACATGTTTTTGTTTAAGTCTCTTAAAGCAGCAAAATATAAGAGATTAACAAATGATGCCCTCCTCACTATGCCCAGGGTGTGTGTGTGTGTGTGTGTGTGTGTGTGTGTGTGTATGTATTCACAAAGTGAAGGACTGAGGGACTTTAACATTTGTAGGGCCATGTTCCTTCTAAGCACTTGAGTCATATAAAAAAGCTTTCTCTACCCCACCCTTCCCTATACCATCACATCTATGACTCTCATTCTAGTTGTAAACATGTACCTCCTAATCCTTACATGCTCACTCATACCTAGGAAGATTATGGGTTTTGGGGTTTTTTTTTTTGCTTTTTGCAGGGGGGAAGGTAGGACAATTGGGGTTAAGTGACTTGCCCAGGGTCACAGGGCTAGTGTCAAGAGTCTAGGCTGGATTTGAACTTGGGTCCTCCTGACTCCAGGGCCAGTGCTCTATTCACTGTGCCACCTAGCCGCTCAAGATTATTTTTTAAAGGAGGGCAAAGGGGGTACAGGGAGACAAAGGTCTCCATCCTAGAAAAAGGGCTCAGTTTCAAAGTTTCCTCCCTAAGGTCAGTCTTCCTAAATTCCTCTTACCAGTCAGACAATGGGCTATTCACTCCAACCCTGAGGACCTCCCTGGATAATTTTAGCCAGGTGCATTTGCCACGGTCCCCAGCTCATGGCCCCTCCTAGCCAGCCTTGCACTGCTCTTGTCCATGCCCCAGCAGGACACATAATTTTTTCTCCTCCCACTACATATTCCCAAGCCAACTTTCTTTTTCCTTTTATCTCTTTTCCTTAGGAACACAACACTTTCATAAATTAGTAAGAAAGGAACTACTGAGACTTGTCTACAAAGAGTAGTAGAATAAAACACATGAAGGTAGATATAGAACCTATATCAGATTGCATGCTGCCGGGGACGGGGGGAGGGAGGAACAAAGGGGAAAGACAGGAAAGGGAGAAAATTTGAAACTCCAAAACTTGTGGAACTGAATGTTGTAAATTAAAATTAAATAAATTTAAAAGAAAAATAAATAAATAAAACACCAAGGTATAGGGGAAAGGATAGTAGAAAATGGCCCAGAATCTTCCCTGCATACATAAAATTTTTAAGTCCTTTCCTTTTTGTTCTCACAAGATATACATATATATATACATACACACACATATATACACATATATACACACATAGTCATATACATATAGGTGTATGTGTGTGTTGTGTGTATGTATATGTGTGTATATGCATGTATACACACATATACCTATAGACACATTCTGTATGTAGATGTATATATACATATACTTACATACATATATGCAGAGACAGTAAAATTTGAGTAGTCTCAGCAGTTATGTGTTGACAAGACATGAACTTATTTTCATTGAAAAGGCTAACAAAGTGATTTAGTGTTGTAAAGAAACAATTCTTTGGTCTACAAAACAAAGAGAAATGTCTGTATTTAAGGTTTTTTTCACATCTTCTGGTTATGTTCATTTATTTTAGCATACTAAACAAGTCTAAATTGAGAAAGGGCATCTATTCATTCAAACCCACCAAATATGGAGGAGATAATGTTTTCAGTGAGTAAGCTATACATATGTCTGTATGCTTCATACAGCATATTTTCTAAAGATCACTAAAATACATACATGGAATGATGATACGTCATTGATCTGAATTGTGAATTTACAATGGATGCTATAATAAGCAAATTTAAGTTAGCTAAGTTGCCAAATCCACTTCACTCAATATCAAATAATATATTCAATGATACCCATTAAAAGGATAATAGAAAACAAACTGACCCACACTTTTAAGCACCTTACTGATTTCTATGTTAAAATATTGTTCCCTTATAAATCTTGATACTTGAAAAATAAATTATGTTTATTAAGTATAATAAAGCCATCTTCAGTCAGTTATTATCAACAAATTTACCAACAAGCATTTCTTTTTAGCATCAGGGCTCACCATTACCCTAGGAATTCTCAGACATACATAAATATAGACAATTATCTTCAATTTAATCATTCATGATAATAATACTGGAAATGTTATAAATGGTTCATAATGAATAGCCAAATACTAATAACTTTGAGCTTTTCTCTTTTTTGTTATTGAAAATTTTTATCCAAAAAGAAAATAATTCATTAATGGTATAGCTATGTCTATATCTTCATGTGTATTTTCATATTTGAATGTTTTCATATTCATCGATATACGCGTGTGTGTGTATAGATACACACACACACACACACAAACACCAGAAGCATTCTTTTAATAACACTGGTTGTTCGAATTGATTACAAACTATGCAATCACTATAGAAAGAGAAAATTGAAAATTGAACAGTGGTTCAATGCCAATGGAGCTGTTTTAGCATTGTGCATATTTCTTCCAATAGTACAGAATGCATCCCATCCACAATCTCTCATCTTGTGAAAATATTATCAATACCCATAAATTCTCCAGAGGCATTCTTCCCAAAATGGGAATACCCATCCCTTAGATTTTTTTTTGGCATAAAGTAGGTATTAATACAAATTATGGTATAGGAATATTAGGAAATATTATCACTTCATAAGAAATGACAAAGGGGGTGGATTCAAAGAAACCTGGGAAGACACTTATGAACTTATGTGGAGAGAAGTGAGCAAAACCAGGAGAACAATTTATTAGTAACTGCAACATTGGAAAGAAAAACAGCCTTGAAAAATTTAAGAACTCTGATCAATGCACTGATTAATTACAACTCCAGAGGACTGATGATAAAATAACTAACATTTAGTAGCTATTTATAATCAAAGCAATGTGCAGTCGCAGCTTCAGAAGACTAATCATTAAGCCTTCTACTCATTTCCCATCAGAGAAGTGAGCTATTATTAGAATGTGACATACATTTTTGGACATGGTCAGTATGTGGATTTGTTTTACTTAACTATGCTCATTTATGACGAAAGGTTTAAGGCTGGTTTGAGTTTGGGTTAGGGTTTTGTTTTGTTTAGGGGAGAGGAAGAGATAGTAATGCAAAAAAAGGAGAAAGTCATTGAAGCATAATTTTAATGCACAGAATAGAAGTTGAGACAGACAAGCAGAACAACTTTGAAACTAACATGTTAGATGTATTATATACTTTGAAAAAACAAATATATATAATAAAGATGCATAATTTCACACATTATACTTTTTCTGTTCTTTGCATATATAAAAGTTGATGTTTGTTGGTATTTATCAAGTTAAAGATAGAAAAAACTAATTTTTTTAAAAAAAGGAAAATAGCATTGGAATTGGCCTGCTCCACGCAGGAAATGGAAGATGTGTCTCAGCAAAACATGGGCACAGGGTTACCGCACCAAGTCCAAAGTCATTCTCATAGTAGTCTAACAAGAAAGGAATAGCAGTGCTTATTAAATTTCCATTAGGCTCTGGGAATGTACTAATTCACATGGCTGCGTTGATTACATCCTGTTTTAGAGAATCAAATATCCTTTCTACTCTCTGTGATTTGTCTCTGAGCATGAAAATAGTTCTGATCACAAAATTAGTGATACCAGCTCTGACGTGTGGTTGCTTTCTGCTTCATCCTTTTGCTTACCTCTTTCAGTGGGAACATATATGATTTTCAAAAAGATCTGGCACAGAGAAGAAATTACAATCAACAGAGTAACAAGCCAAATAGTCATGTGACTATGAAACTGCACAGCAGAATTCCACCTTGGAGAAAATTGGGCTCCTCCAGGCTGTGATGAAAAATAATTCCAAGCCAGGTGTGAAGCAGTTTCAGAGAGATCCTGACAAATGCTCACTGTTGCATCGCTTCATGGAAAGAGAAATCAAATTATTAAAATGACAAGCACTTTGGTTTGCTGCTAAATGCCAAAATTTATGTTTACCATGTCAGCTCTTCATTTCACATGGATGGACAAAATCATTTTTTAATTCACATGGAACAAAGAATGGGAAGGGATATACTAACAGCTATATGCCAGATGGATCTCAATTTCCCAATTTAAGACTATGTTTATATGCATCCTCTCCTTGAGAACCAGGCGGTATTTTATTAGGAACAGAACATAATTATTAATTCACACAGAGCTATTCGAGTTGTGGGGGAAGGGTGTTGTGGAAGAGCAGAAGAAGTGGAAAACTATCAGAAAGCTTTTCTTCAGGGTAAAAACAAATATATAAGAACATTAAAAAGTGTTTGCAAATATGGAAGAGATCATCCCATGAAAGAACAACCTTAAATCCAGGGGTCCATAGAAGGATGCTATATAGAATGTAGTTAACATCTGCTAATTTTATAATTATATATGCACATATTACATAAGACAGAAATATAATTTTAGAATATAAAAATGTAATGTTTATTATATTTTCAGAGAAAAAATCAAGGTTGTATGTATTTTAACCACTATTGAATAAAACAAACTTCTCAGAAGCATTTGGCAGTATCGTACATTCATCCCTAGGCACTCTGTGTTAGCACATTAGATTTCCTGACCATAGAACCTTGAAATGATATAATTTCTTTGTTGATGTTGCTTCCATGGTTCCATCAACATTATCATTCACTTGGGAAAAAGAGCTTAGAGCTCTCAGGGAAAAAAATGCAGTTCTGTAATACATGTGCTTGGCCTCAAAAACAGTAGAAGGATAAAAAGTTGAAAGTTAATTCATAATAGACTTTGAGTACTGAATGTCGAGTGTATATAGCACTAAGTGCAGGGAAATAACTTATCATTTCAGTTAACCAGCTGGGATAATGAAAGATACGAAAGGAGGCACAATTTTTTATTGTCTACTGGTTCAAATTAACCAAGTAATTTGACAGCACTCCATTTCTCTTTGGCCTAGATGAGAACATACTAAGTACCCATGATCTCTCTCACATCAGGTCAGCCTAAAATATAGAAAGGTGACGGGTTAGCAAAGGGTATATTTGCCGTGGTTTCTGAGGCTGATCTTGATAGCCTTGGCCCACAGAACAGTGTTTCCTAATTCAAACAAACTTTGAGTAAAACACGTAAATTCTCTACTACAGATTATTCTATTCTCTGTACCCTCAATGTGGGACACTCAGGAAGTGATACTACATCAGAAAGATGGAGAGAGCCGAGAGCTTGAGAGAAATAAGACACGGGGAGAAGAAGGAAGAAGAGGAAAAGTTTATAGCTTTCGAGAAATAGGGGGGGCTAGGTGGCACAGTGAATAGAGCAGCGGCCCTGGAGTCAGGAGGACCTGAGTTCAAATCTGACCTCAGACACTTAACGCTATCTGTGTGACATTGGAGAAGTCACTTAACCCCAACTACCCTCCAAAAAGCAAAAATAAAAAAAAAATTAAAAAAAAGCTTTCAAGAAATAAAGAACACTGGCAGCAAAAATTATGCAAGTGAATAAGGGAAGAGGTAGAAATAGAAAGAGAATGGGAAGATGGTGGCGTAGAAGCAGCAAGGTCCCACAGCTCCCACACCGCTACCCTAAACAGCCATAAAATATGAACCTATATAAAGCCTAGGACTCTCAGACTCACACAAAAATACAGAGAACACATCTCTCGCTGAAGGCAGCTCAGCAGCAGGGGCTGATCACGGCAGCTGGGAGCAGAGGCTGGAAGAGCCTGAAGCCGAGACCTCAGCTAGGCCCCAGCAGTGGGAAGGAGCCTGGCTGAGCTGAGCCAAGGTGGCACTGGAGCCAGTCTGCAGAGGTTCTACAGCCTCCAGCACCTCCACATCTGCCAAGGCGTGAGGAACCGAAAGGGAGAGGGGCAGCTCCCACCCGCAGTGGAGCAGAGATTCACCCAAAACCGAAGTCAGGGCCATACTAGGCCCCAGGGCGGCCTGGAGGAGCCTCCCAAGCCGCAGTGTGAATCTACTTCAAAGAAAATCTAAAGCACTTGCCTAAGGGATCTTCAAATCCTCAGTGACTGGTTAGTGAAAGTGAAACTTTGAAAATTAATTTGGGGGTGTAAAGCAGTTCGGCAAATCTGCCCCTGGGGCAAGGAAGCAGTGGGGGAAGGGAACTGCTGGAACCGCAGTGGCCGCCAACCAGGCTGCTTCAGAGCCCCTGGCCTGCAGACTCCACAGGGGGGCTGAATCGATTGATCAGGGCCAAGTGCTCTTGCGTTGTGCGGCCTGGATCCGGATCGTGGTCTTGGGTGGTGGTCCTGGGGTGCACTTTCAGCAAGCCAAAGCTGGGGGGACTTGCAACACCCCCCTAATAGCACCGGCAGTTGGGAAAACCCCAGTGATTTGGAACAGAGCCTCCCCCCTTGGAAGCAGAGTTTCACAGACCTAAAAAAAACCCAACCAATTAATTGACTGGCCAATATGAGGAAGAGGAAGCAAAATAAAAACACCAATAAAACTCTAGAATCCTTTTTTGGGGA
>JAQQSW010023810.1:0-10203 GCA_028646575.1 Pseudocheirus occidentalis
GAAGCTGACTGAAGACATGAACAGAATGGGACTTTCTTTGTTGGTGGCATGGCTGATCCTTGAGTTCCAGGCAAGAGAAGTCCTGAAGGGTTTGAGGTGTGCTGAACCCGGTGAACTTCAGTGTGTGCCAGGGATTGCCTTGAGGACTGGACAAGGACCTGGGAACTGTTCATCTCTGAGGACTGGACGAGAACCTGCCAGCTTTCTGCTCCTCACTCTAGGTGATTGTTTGACAGACTCAGGAGGGAGCTAGGACCAGGGAAGAAGATCCAGGGAATCAGAGAGACTACCCAGCGTCAAAATGAAGAAAAGGCCTCCTCTTGGACTAAATTGAGGTTTGTTGGAAATCAAGGGGTGGAAGGTTTGTGCGGTTGTCTAAGAATTTTATTTGGAGACTGAAGTTAATGGTTGCCCCATCAGTGGAAGATCAGTATATTGTGAATTGTTAATTGAATCAACTCCCTTGTAGGGAAACTAGGTCATTCTTTTTGTTAATTGATTGATTGAATCTTTAGCTGGATTGATTGAATCTTTAAATGTGAAGCTGGTCTCTTCCTTACGGAAACCAGGTGATTCTTCTCTTGTTCCTTGTTCCTTTCTGTAATAAGATATAATATTGAGACTCTCCTTGTTCTGAAGATTGTATATAATATTGTGAACTGTTGATACTGTGAACATTGTACTGAATCTAGATATGTAATGGAATAAACAGAATGTTCACTAATACTGTGTAATCGGAATCTTAAAAGCTGTTCACAGTAGCATTCTCTCAGGAATCTACTGCTGATTGGCTTCATAGAACTCTTCAAGATGTGTCTTCTTGACTTTAGGCTCTGCATTCTATCTACTGTATTTCTTAACTATTCAAGGCAGCAGTAGAAAGGAAGAGATGGATCTGTACTATGAACAGGTGTTGGACAGCTCCAGCAATAGACTGATGTCCTTAGAAAGAAAATATCTCAAGTTCCAGACACTCTTGGTACAAAGATCTACTTATGGAAACATCTTTACTCCCAGGTAATGAGGACCGTAAAGAGACTCTGAGAACTCCAATGACAGAGGCCAGATTTCTAATTTGCTGATTCGAAGTACTGTGCTCCTGGAAGAGTGGACCAGGTGCTAAGGGAGGGGAGTTGAGTGCAAAAACTACAATACAATACAATATAATACAATATCATACCGTCCCGTCCCATCCCATGAAATACAATACAATAAACAATATGATGCAATACATAATAATACAATGCAATACAAACCTTGCCTGATTCATAATGTTGCCCAAGATGAGTCCTTTCCCCTTGTCCTGTTTATTCTGCCATGTCAACAGGACTAAACAGTGATGTTCTGCACAAACACAATTTAGCCTTGATGTCCCAAAGTGAGCATTGCCAGACTTAAGGCAGAGGGGTACTGAATGATCTTACTCATCCAGTATCTTATTGATATATGTAGTGAATGTGGTACCCTTTGTGCATGGCATGTTCCATGGAGACTTAATCTGTACATTGGTAAGAAAAGGGAGGGGAGGTCATTGTTTTTCATATTATATAACACATATCTTATGTGTTATATAATCCTATTTCTGATGCATCTACTAAGCATCAGAAATAGGAATTGAAACTAGATCTCTATTCCCAGGCCTTGTAGTCATGTACCAACACAATGCTGATAGCTAGCATGTTTGTGAGTTGGCAGAGTATGGGATATTTTCCATCTGTACTTCTGAGAAAGAATTGGAAATACTTTATTAGATAGGAAGTGAAGAATCTAACCAATTATTATTGTGAAATGCAAATTATATTTACATATAACATTTTTAAAGAAAATTGTTTTTTCCCTTGTTTCAAGAAACAGTAATATGTTTTATCTAAAGCCGACTGCAATTTCAGCAACTTAGAAAAGGTTAAAGAAATTGTATTAGAAAATAGGTCCCTTATATACTCATACTATTTCTATTACAAAACAATTGCCTTAGAAAATTGAAACACTTCCCTGCTTGTCATATCTTTTAAAAAATTTCCTAACAGAACACAATTAGTTTAAATATTTGACTGACTACAAACTGTTAAAGTCATCAGTAGTTTAAACTGAGGACAAATGTGACCAAAACTTCCAAGAAAAATAATTACAAACCTTTGAAGAAAATAAAGAGTTCTTAAACCAACTTGTCAAGTTTATTGTATGTTTATCAGAAATCAATGCTCTAAAACTAGAAACCACACTATTTCCATTATATTTTCTATGGGCCTGTTAAAAAAAAACCTTAATAAGTTGTTCATATTTCTCTTTTATTGTGGACTTCTTATAAAATTTTAACTTCAGTTTTATTTATGTGATAATATTTGTAGCATTATAAACATCAATGATCTTCAGCCAAACAAAAACACACAAATGAAAACTGCCTAAATAGAGACAGGCCCTGAGCAGTTGAGGATAAAAAAGCAAAACAAAACAGAATTTAGGCACTTGCTTATCTTTACTAACAACCTGGTCTATGATTTTAGGAAAGTCACCTATTCTCCTTAAGCATCCTATTTTTCATTTGAAAAATAGAATTACCTATATCTATACCACCATTATCTCACAATGATATAAGAGGAAGAAAAACTATTACATAGTATCCAAAAATATGAGGTTTCTAATCTGGGTGATTAGAAGAACTCTTACGATATGGACTGAAATAAAGAAGTTTGGAAGAGGGGTTGGATTTTGTTATGAGTTGAGGGGTTGGATTTTGTTATGAGTTCAGTTTTTAGACATAATGGTTTTGATATGCCTGCAGAATTAACAGTTTAAAATGCCCAACAAGAAACTGGTCATGTGGGATTAGAATTTAATAAATAGTCTATCAGATAGCTAGTTCTTATTGTGACATATATAAACATGTCATCTGGGAAATAAGTTGGAAAAAATGAACTTGAATATATATTGAGACAGGCATTTGTTTTGAACCTAGATATATCTGGAAAAAAACAAGTTTTATTCATTTTAGAACAGGTGAGATTGGAGTATATTCTACAGAACCTGCTAATTTCTATAAAAAGTTATTAAAGTTTACTGAAATCAGGCAGAGCTTGCCTTTTATGCATGTTTCCCTCGTGACTGTTAATGGGTCATATGTGAATGATGAATAAAGTGACAGACTGAAGATGAACATCCCTGACAGCTGCATAGGGCATTAAAGATAAGACAGGAAGTTAACCTCCACTTCTGACTCTTTGTATATAATCCAAAAGCACAAAAAGCAGTGAGGGTTAAATATTACAAAGACTAGCCTCATGAAGACAGGGGCTATAGTACAGCCTCCTCTGGCAGAGTCAGGCTGAAGAACTCTGTACTCTATTTAAAATTAAAACATACCATCTTTTTTTTTTAATTTTAAACATTTCATATACTACCTGAGAGCTTCAGTGTCTGAAGTACAGTTCCCTGGAGGAGTAAAAAAATTAAAATGGAGTAAGGAAAATGTTTTATAAAGACATTGGAACTGTTGAGATAGAAAATTAGCTATACCTGGTTTATGGAATAAGACAGAGAAAGGAAAGGGAAGTGGGCTGGCATTGAAGCCAAATTCTGCCTAATTCACAGTTTTGCCTGGAGCCTGCCTTGAGGACAAGGGCTGTTCCTTACAGTGCTCAGTTCATTTTCAGTGAAAATTGAAATGTGTAGTTTAGACTATGTCTACATGATTCTAACATAACTAGTTAAATAGTGCGCAATTCAACTGCCCCCAAACCAGAAACTATTTCTTAAGTTTAAGAGGATGCTCAGTAACTGTCATGTGGCTCCCTTGTTTGTTTTCTTTGACCTCTACTATGATAAATGCAGACATGTCTTTCATTTAATATTATCTATTATAGTGGTAGTATTCTTTCTAATGAAAAATGGAAAAGTTTAGTGAGTCATTTGACAAACGTCCATAATTTCAAGTTTAAAGGTATAATAATAATATGTTCTAATATTTTCATAGGCTAAAGACATATAATAAAAAGAGGTATCCCATTTATTGCAGGGCATTCTGCTGGAGATATGCTGTAAGCCAAATCTAATTAATAAAGTTTAGCTTAAATTACTAACTTAGCATCCAACTCTCAACCTTTTTTGTTATACAAATTAGCACAAGAAATCGTATTTAACAAATTGTCTAAAAACTGTGTAAATGATAAACTTCTACTTCATAAATATGTGTGAAAAGGCATAAATTGATTCAGCAGATGATCTAAGTAACCAATGACAACATTTTTTCAAAGTATATTCCATACATTATAATCTGCTTTACACATGTTTTACACTATCTAACTTTTTTATTTTTTATTTTTTACTGCTGCAAAGCAAAAGGTGCAGTAATGCTTTCACCAAGAGCAAGGAATTAAAAATGTCATTTGAACAGATTTTGACAGATAATTTTGAAAAAAAAACTTCTAAAGAGGCATGAGGTGACTTGATGGCTTTAGAAATGATTGATATCAGGATATCATTTTTTCTCATAAAAAAGTTACTCTTGATAAATGAGGATATCATAAATATTTTTTCTTGAGTTGTTATTAGTCAGCTTTGTTGCCTTATGTTACTGACTATGCAAAATGTACCTGCCTTTTAATTGATGAATCAACTCAATATTTTTATTTTGGTCCATTTTAACAATCAACCATATTTTTGCTATCAAATAATACATGATATTGATAGCTTTGTCTTAATGTAAGGTAACAAAAGAGTGAAATATTTTGTTACGTACACAAGACCATAAAATAAAAAGCAAAGCCAGGAAATCTCTCAGTCAAACATGCTGCATATTGCCTTATAATAGTGAGTTGAAATCTGCCAGTCTGAATATAAATATCCAAACAAATATTGTCCTTAAAAGATATTTTTCAGAACATTTCAAAATTGTTGAAATAAAGTTCAGACCTATGTTACCTAGAACACAGGAAAATCTGTCTCAATCTAAGCCATCAGTATTATGCCAGTCTCTGTGCTAGGCACTGGGGATACAAGTTCAAAGAATGAAGCCATTTCAATTCACAATGAGTTTACTCATAAGATGCTATTCTTTGGTTGCCTTTTCCTGACTCACTTCCTTCTTCTGGTTTCCTTACTTCCAATGCTTCCTTTTAAAAGGTATCTCTTGAGTAATCCCATATCTCACACATACTTTCACCCGCAGAATATGTTTAATACATGTTTGTTGAACTGAAAAGAGAAAGGTGAGAGATTCACTCTAGCCTGTCTGTCTTAGGATATACCTGAAGTTCTATTTTCAGGACCCAAAGTCTAGCACAGTGTTTGGCAAACAGTTGGTAATTTCATACATACTTGTCATTGATTAAAAACAGCTTTGGCTAAATGGATGAAGTTTACAGAAGGTTGGTCAGGATGGTGAAAATATGAGAAAAGATGTCATGGAATACAGTTGACACCGTTTATCATAAATCACTTGAAAAAGAAAAGAATAGGGGAGAGGATTTTGGGAAGATGACAGAGGAAGTCAGAAAGTTCCAAGCTCTCAAGATTTTCCCCTACAAAAGTTTTTTTTTCTCACCTTAGGGAGGGAAAAGTAGGAGTGTAGATAAATAAGAATAGGAGCACAACCTGGGTTTCCCTAGGATGATTTGAGAAGGTCAGAAGAAATATCCCAGGACAGAGTTTGGTCCCTGTGAAAAAAGTAAACTCCTCCAGGCTAGGTTCTGTTTTAATAACAAGCAGCAAACCTTTAAACAACATGCAGGAAATCTTGGGGTTACTTGGTTTGAGAAGCTGCATTGGCTCCAGCTACAGGTGCTTTTACCCAGATAGTGAGGAGAATTGGGAGTTTGAGCCTAGGAAGATTGAGGGAACCTCTGCTGATAAGAAATGCAAAAACCAGCTGTGGGGCAAAGAGCAGCAGGGGTGAGAAGGAAACAGCACACAACCAGGGAGTACTGAGTCAGTAGGGCAGAAAGCCCCTTACTGTGAATGGTTACAGGTGGTTGGAGGTTTGGTTTTCGTTCCAGGCTGGATGAGAGAACTATCTGTGCAAGAAGCACCAGTTCCCATCCCCCAAGGCTAGAGGTGATTATAAATAATTAAGCTGTTAAACACACAAAAACGCACAGGCAAAGGAGAAAGAATCCAGCCACCAAAAGCTATTATGGGAATAGTGATGACCAGGGTTCATCTTCAGAGGAGGATATTGAAGTAAAGACACCCCCAAAGAGTAACTTCAAATGGTCACCTGCCCGAAAAGAATTCATAGAAGATCTTTTAAAAGATTTTTAAAATCACACAACAGAGATAGAGAAAAAAAACTAAACAACAACAACAACAAAACAAATATAAACCTAAAAAATAATAATACAAGAAAAACAAGAAGGGATGAAAGAAAAGTCAAGCAGTTAGAAAGGGAAATCCAGAGTTTTAAGGAAGAAAATTATGGAAGAAAATTTTCAGGAAGAAAAGGAAGAAACTGAAAATTAAAATTGGGCAAAATAAAGTAAGTGAAATTATAAGAGGTCAAGAAATAATTAACCAAAATGTGAATAGTGCTAAAATAGAAGGTAATGTGAAACATTTTATTAAAAAAAACAACAGATTTGGAGAATAGATTCAGAAGAGAAAATGTAGAAGTAATCAAACTGATTGGAAGTTATGATCAATAAAAGAATCTTGATACTATTATACAAGAAATAATTAACTTGTCCCAAAGTGTTAGAACAAGGGGGAAAGTAGAAATAGAAAAAAAAAACCAAACAGTGATCACTTAAAAGAGATCCTATGAGGAAAACTTAGAGGAATATCATAGTCAAATTCCAGAAACTCACAGCTCAACAAAATATTAAAAGCATCAAGATGAAAACAATTTAAATAAAATGGTGGCACAATTAGAATTACACAAAAACTAGCAGCAGAAACATTAAAGGACCGCAGGTTTTGGAACAAAATAAATAGAAGAGCAAATGAACTGGGGTTCCAGCTGAAAATATCATACCCTGCAGAGGTAAGTATTATCCTGAATGAAAAGAAATGGGCATCTGATAAACTTTTAGACTTTCAAGACTTTGTTTTTTTAAAAAATCCTGAACTTAATAGAAGATTTGAGATACACGAACCAAGAGAAATACGAGGTACATACCATGTATGTACTTTAATATATATCAATATTAATTTAATATATATGTCTAATATTAATATAATCAAGACTGATTATAAGGGATTCATAAGGACAGACTGTTTATTTTTTATATATGTAAAATGTATGGCTAATATTCTTATTAATAATTAGGTAGTTCATAAGAAAGATTCAGGTAAACTTGAGTATGGTATGAATTTTAAAAGTAAAACCATGTAGGAAAAGCTAAAAAGAGTAACTATTTTATACAAATTAGGTGCAAGCGTTGATACAGAGGAATTAGATAGAGGACGAGGGCTGGTAGTTCTGGTAACCTCCTTTCATTGGGAATGGATTTAAGAGGGAACCATACATATATATTTAGAAGAGAATAAAAGTCTTCTAAATTCAAATGAAATTAAATGATAGAGACAAAGGGAGAGTAAAGGGAGAGAGGTGAGGGGTGGAGGAGGACAAGGAATGATCTTTAGAGGGGAGGGTGACAGAATAGGTAAAAGGCAGATATAAAAGGATTTTTAGATTTATGGGAATGGGAGGGTAAGGGAGGGGTCCTTGGAGTGGAGATGGCATGTAATAGGAAGGGTAAAAGTAAAGTAGAAGAGTCAGAAGGGATGGGAAATGATAGATATGCAAAAACATAAAAACAAAGATCAGGAGTAGAATATGTTTGGGAAAGTACATGTCTATGTATGTATGTATGTATATATCTATAGCTATGGAGAAACATGTAAACTTTATAGTTACCTTTGGGGGTAGGGAAAAGGAAAAACAAAGAACAAAGTAAAAAAAGTGCACAATAGAGCACAAAAGAACTTATAAGGAAGCAAAGAAAAGATGGACAATTCTCAACACAATGTGTATTATTTATCATACAGGCTTTCTTGAAATGAAAATTTATTGTTATATATTTTAAATCCTCATGTTCTGCTCTGCATACAACATGCTATTTTCTTTCTTTGTACTTCATAAGTTCCACTATCTCAGTTTATCATATATTTTTGTTTCGTTTCCCTATTCTATATTTGTATTCTGTCCCTTGAGTCTAAAGTAAAATAAAAATAAACAAATAAATGGGGGATATATGGCACATTTATATATTAAGATATTTGAAGGTGTTTTCTGGAAGGTGTTTGTTTAGTTATTTTTTGTTATGAACAGCTCTTTGTGACCTTTTTTCAACTTTTTTTGGCAGAAATATTGGAGTGGTTTGTCATTTCCTTCTCCAGGTCCTTTTATAGAAGAGGAAACTAAGGCAGATAATAAATATCTGAGGCCAGCTTTGAACTCATGAAAATTAATCTCCCTGACTCCAGGCTTGGCTCTCTGTCCACTCTGCCACCTAGCCGCCCTACTTCTTAAAGGAAGACTATACTTATTTTATGTGACTTCAAATAGCAATAATACAAACAGGAGGCAGAACTTACACAAAGCTGATTTTTTTCAGTAGAAGGAACAACTTGATGACAGACTATAAAAGCATTTATGTAGAGGCCAGCAATCTAAGTTCAAATCCTGGTTCTGCTCATTATTACCTGTGTGACTTTGTTGAAGTTATTTCCTTTCTATGAAACACAAATCCTCAACTATAAAATGAGAGTTGGAATAGATGACTTCTAACATTCCTTCTAGTTCTAAATCGGTAGATGACATGCATATGACCCTATGGAGTAGAGCTCCATTCTATAAAATGCAGTTCACTTTCATGTAAGATGAGGTACTGCCATCCTTAAAAGTGTTCAAACAGGTGTTTGGTTAATATTTGGAGAGATATTTTCCAAGGGAATCACCCTTTAATTAAAATTTTGACTTCTAACGAGGTTATAGTTCTGATTCTTTTTTTTTTGTCCGTCTGATATGAAATTAGCTCAATGTCTGAGTTGTAGAGAACTAAATATATTATTCAAAGTATATATTTACTTGTCCAATTATATTTTTGAGACAGGCAGGGGTGGTTCTATGGTATTTTCCCCACTTGCATTCTATTCATCAAAATCTATCTTTATTGCTACATATAATTATCTTTACTAACAGATTCTCTACAGTCTTTTATTTTCCCTTCTTCATGTTCCTAGGACTGATGTTGAAGACAAATAACTTAGAAAAGTTTCTTGAAACAACACTACTACTCTTTGATAGTTCCAATCATTTACCATACAGCAAATAATAATAATAATATTCCATTAATAAAATGAGTAAAATAAAGCACAATATCCTCCATATCATTTAAATATTGGCTCATAGGAAATGTCATTTTGTTGGAAATGTTAGATGTTCATATCAAAAAGTACTTAAGATTAGCTGATAATTTTAAAATAAATATATTGACATGTTTGTTGTTATTATTATTATTATTATTATTATTATTATTACATCTTATTAAATTGTCTCAGAGCCTTTGTCACCATTTGGCATCAGATTTCTATCAGGGACTTTTACTTAAAATATATTTTAAAAAATATTATAATTTTACTGCTCAATGAACCTTACAATAACAACATTTTAGCATCTATCCACTATGGCAGATGGCAAACTAATGAGGCCTGCTGTAGCTGCATACTGATATCTTCCATACACAACACTTCTCTGATCCGCAGGGAGGTCAAAGAGTAACTTTTATTTATCTCCTTTGTCTTATTTGATCCTTGAAAATCATAAGACAGATTATTACGGAGGGTAGTTTTTTTATACCTTATAATTAGACATACTAATGTTCGTTTCTTGTACTCAACCCTCATAACTGGGGAAAAAAGGACACAGTTGGTGCCTGAGATTTGTCCTATTTAATTTTGCACTTTTTTTCTTTAACTACATATTGTTCCTTGTTGCTTTTCAGGGCTTCAATTAACCATATAAGCACATTACTTAGAATGGGTTTTCAGTGAAGTTGAGCACATGTTTTTAAGGCTCAAATTTCTTAATTATAGTTTATTTAAAGAAGAAAATAGATTCTATGCCAAAAGATCTGTGAGTCTTCCTAATCATTTCTAAGACTTGGGCATGTTGCACCTTTCAAATACTGGACATTCTACATTAACTGTAGCTGAGGACTGTTCAAGGTATAGCTTTAACATTAGGTAATATTTTTATAAAGAAAAAAA
>JAQQSW010023811.1:0-10202 GCA_028646575.1 Pseudocheirus occidentalis
AGAGACAGAGACAGAGACAGGGAGGGAGGGAGGGAGAGAGAGACAGAGAGAGAGACACAGAGAGAGAGACAGAGACACAGAGAGAGAGATAGAGAGAGAGGGAGAGAGAGAGAGAGAAGAAATATATGTAGGTTCAGGGTGCAGGAGGCTGGGGGTGTGTGGAGGGGAAAGCATGAAAGAATCGGGTGGGGAATAATTGGGAATGGTCAGTTCTTTCGGTCTGTCTCATTCGAGTTATTTTACTGTTATCTCTCCATGAGGTGTTCTATATGGAATGACTTGCTCTGGCTGTGTCTGTCTTTCTCTCTTCCTCTCGACTACCTTTTCAATGAAGAAAGAAACATGCAATATTAAAAAGAGAAAGGACACTCCCCACGTCAGTTTAGAGACTGGGTTTTGGCGGCTGAGACTGAGGAGAGGTCAGGATCCAGTGGGAAGGCTACTAGGTTTGGAGTTGGGCTAGAATACTGGTGTCTCTTGCAAGTTGTCTCTCCAATCTGGCCTTAGTTTGGTCATCTGTAAAGTGGGTTTTGTCAGGTTCTAAATGATATGACCCTTTGAAACCTGTCTTTACAGAGCTGTCAGGTCATCTCAGCCTAGTCTCCTTATTCCAGTGTTGACCCTGGAGAAGTCTCTAAGTACTGAATCCAACTGGGTCCTCCCCCTCCCCCCCATACTTCCTCCTGGGACAACAATCCTCAGGATTCTCTCTGGGCCACATCTCCTTTACAGCTCCCTGCTGTCAGTCACTGTGTTTGTTTGTACTATTGCAGCTGGAAAACATAGAAGATCTAACTCCAGTCTGCTTCATGTATTGCTCCCCCCCCCAAAAAAAAATAGGCCCAGAGAAGAGAAAGAACTTGTCCAAGGTCATATAGTGGAGAAAAGGACTGGAACCTAGGTCTCCTGACTCCCAGTATGGGGATTTTCTACTACTACTGACTGCCTTTTACTTCCAACATTATGGGGGGGGGGGAAGAAAGAGAGAGAAAGAGAGAGAGAGAGAGAGAGAGAGAGAGAGAGAGAGAGAGAGAGAGAGAGAGAGAGAGATAGCATTGCAATTTGGAAAGTATGGTCCCAGAGGTCCTTAAGGCCCCCTAGCAAAATGAACCATTAAATTCCCCTTCCCAGACTGGGACTTGATCACATGATCACTGCTAACTCTTCCCTCCCCTCCTCTTTCCCTCTGCAGAGACACTAAGGCCCTGTTGGGAAAGGGAGAGAGGATGACCTCAAATGGGGGGGGGGCAATAGGAAGTGAGGAAGAAAGTGGAGTTTAATCTTAGCCAATTTCTTCTGATTCAGCCATGGGAAAGATGCCTTAGTTCTTGTTCCCCAATCCCTTCATTCCTTTATATGATGTGACCTTGAGCAAGTCACTTGCTTTATATGGGTCCCTGTTTTCTCCTTTATAAAATGAGAGGGTTTGGATTAGATTGTTCACCTCCAGGATCTTTCGCATCCTTTCCTCCTTTGACATTCTCTGTGCCTATCAGTGAACTGATCATTCAGGAAGTTTATGTGGCTCCCCTCAATCCTGGACTTGGCAAATAAGGGCATTCTTCCCTCTCCTATTTAAATCAATACATTCTCCTTCCCCCAAACTGGTACTACTTTAGAGACAGTAGAATTAACTGAATTATCAGAAGGGAACTTAGAATATTGGGTGTCCTAGCCAGCAGATACCTTGGAGATCATCTGATAGTCTATGCCTTTCATTTTACAAAGGGGGGAAACTGAGGCCCAGAGAGAAAGGACTTCAGGAAGTTTGGTGTTGGAATCAGGACATTGGGTATGAATTCTGGCTCCACCATAGCCAGTGTATATGACCTTGAGCAAGGGGACTTCCCTTCTGCACTTTAGGCAAGAGAAAAGTGGTGTTTGTCAGCCTTGGAATGCTGCAGAATTGGGAGTTATTGTTGCCTGAGGTTACATAGCTTGTAGGCTCAGATCCAGGGTCCAAACCCAGGTCTTCTGCCTTTTAGTCTAGTGTTTTCCATTGCAGCAAACGACCTCCTTCATTAAGTTATTATTTTGTGTTTGAGTCACCTCTGCCCCCACCCCACGGAGAGCAGGGTGGGGGAGGAGCCAGAAGGCTCATCCTGTGGACTTTCCCTCTGTCTCTCTGAAAATCCCACCCAATTATAGCATTACTGGAAGGAACCCCAGGCTTTGTGGGGAGGGGAGGGAGAGGGTGGAGAATGGGGACTGGAGGAGTTCACTTTGCAGCTGAAATGATCTGTTTCAACCTAGAAGTGTCATTTTCCATGTGGAAGGATCCCAGTTAGGGTCTTCAATGGGATCTGAGCCAAAGAAGGCTTAAGGGAGAGATAAGAGAAAGAAGAGTTTAGCCATACAGTTTTCTCTGTTCAGTGCCAAAGTCCTGAAGCTTGGAGCTTATCATGGGGAGATCTGGATGTTTGGGCTCTAGAGTAGTGTGGTATAAAGAAAATAGAGCACTAGACTGAGAGTCAAAGGGCCTGGGTTCAAATCCTGTCTCTACTACATACTTGCTAGTTATGTCTTATTCCTTCTTGAAGACTCATTTTCAACATGTCCAACAATGGGATTGGTTTCTAAGGTTTCCACCAGCTTTAAATCCTGGGATCCTTACATGGCTCCTATTCATTCTCCAAAGAGATCTTTCTGTCTCACTTCCTTCTAGCTAGCCCTTACCCCTAAGCCTGGAATACCTGGCATAGGTAAATACCTTAACTAGGAATAATGGCCAAGAGGGACTGCCAGAATCAAGTGGGGGAGGGATGTTATTGGAAAATTGAGGAATAGTTTAGGGAATCAGCAGACCTGCCAGAGAGGGCCTATATGTTTGGGGAGAAGAAAAGGATTTCCTGCTTTATGGAGCAGTGGGTAGGACTCAGTCTTGGCTGGAGTCTAGTTAGAAGGTCCTTCAGAGCCTTCATTTATCCTCTGTTTCTGAGTATGGCATGAGAGAAGAACCTTGAACCTATATTGGGGCAGATTCTCTAGATCAATCCAGTTCAACTCATGGGCTTTGTGATGCCTTTCCTGATTCCTCTGTTCAGAAGTTGTCCTTGGAATAGTGGGATGAGTACAACACTGAAAACTGGAAGATCTGGGTTCATCTACCACCTTTGGCATTTATTATATCTGAGCTATCTTTGGCAAGTCTTCTCACCTCTCAAACCTCCATTTCTTATCTGTAAAATGGGGACAACGGTGTTTTTACTTCCCAGGATTGTGAAGGAAATGCATTGGGAACCTTTAAGTACTAGAAAAAAATAGGAGTTAGCATGATCATTTCCTGCAACATTGTGGTCTTACCAATTTACCACTTCCTAATTTTCTCTGTGTATGTCTAATCTTCTACTACTTTTCTCCTTTAATATCTTCTTATGAAATAGAAGAGACTCCTTTTCTTTCTTTTTTTTTTTTTGGAGTGCAAAATAATGCCCAGGGTCACACAGCTAGTGTGTCTTATGTAAGGTTGGATTTAAACTCAGGTCCTTCTGACTCCAGGGCTGGTGCTCTATGAGATTCCTGTCTTGAAGGTTCTATTGGTGGGGCTGAAGACCTGCCAGGTCCAACCAATTGATCAAGTAACAAGCATTTATTAAGTGCCAGTCATTGTACTAACTCTGGTCATACAATGACAAAAGCAAAACTGTTCCTGCCACCAAGAAACTCATAGTTAATCTGGGAGAGACATGTACACATTCAGGCATAAATAAAATAGATTTTAATTGTGATGGGAAGGCAGTAGCATCAAGGGAAAGATCAGGGAAAGTTTCATGTAGAAGGTGGCTCTTGAGCTGAGCCTTGAAGGAAACTAGGGAATCTAAGATATATAGATGATAAAAGCTGAAAAAGCCTTGAGAGTAGCACCTGTAATGGATTTAATTCAGAGAATCTCATCACCAGAGGGTTGTCCAGTAGAGCTGGAATTGGAATGGTCAGAATAAACCCTCAGACTTGCATATTAAGATTTATAGGGGTAGTAATCTACAAGAATAGAAAGAAAACCTACAATAATGAAATAATAAACCCTAGATATGGCTGTGCATATCACGTGTATATGAGGTATATTGAAATTTGCTTGTGAGCAAGCTTGTGTTGTTACTATCCTTATATCCTAGCATCTCATTCCACAAAGTCCCTCTTAAATTTCCGTCCCTCCTTCCTCCCATCTTTTCTTCCTCCTTCCCTCCCTCCCTCCCTCCTTCCTTCCTTCCTCCCTTCCTCCTTTCCTTCCCTCCTTCCTTTCTTTCTCCTTCCAAATGAGAATAGAACCCTATATTCAACACTGTAGAGAATCCAGAGACGAATTCAATAAAATTCAAATTCAACAAATATTTTCTGACAACATATTTCAATGTGCAGGCTCCAAAAGAGAATAAAAATTTTAGGTAAGACATGGTCTTGAGCTTACAGGCTAAGAGTGAGAAAAAAAATACAGAGAATTAAAATATGAAATAGCCCATCCGAAAGGTGCAAAGTGCCTCATGAGGTTCCAGAGCAAGGGGAAAAAGCTGTTATTCTGTGCTGTGTGTCTTAATTCCCCATTTGGAGACGGTAGAAGCTTCCTTTTATTTCCCATGAGGGTATCTGGGCTCCCCAGAGGTGCTGAGGAAATGCTTGTGTGTCACTGAAGGGAGCTAATTCAGGCATTGGGTATGATTGTTACTGAAGGGCAGTGGAATATCTAATAAACATTGCACCCAAGGGTCAGGTGTTCAAGTTTCACCCTGGCCTTTCTGCTGACTAGCTGTTACCTTGGACAAATCACCCACTCTGAATAACAATAATAATTGACATTTATATATCACTCTGTGGTTAGTAAAGCACTTTACACACAATCTCACAACAACCCTGCTAGATAAGTGCCACAGGCAATATTTTCCCCATTTTATGTATGAAGAAACTGAGACCAAGAAAAATGAAGTGACCTGATCAGCATTACAGGGCCAGTAAGAATTGGAGGGAAGATTCAACAGCAGGCCTTCCAGATTCCAACTTTCAACTCCATTCCCTAGGCTATGCTACTTTGGTGTCCTCACCTGTAAAACAGGAATAGTAGTATAGTATTGCTTTTCTCCCAAGGATGTTGTGGTGCAGAAATCTTTCTATAAATCCTAAATATAAATCCCTATAATTTTTCTAGTGTTCCAGAAATGGGAATTGCCAGCAAATAATTTCTTTCTGCCAGCATTCAGTCGACTTATTCTCAAAGAACTTCGCACTTCCTGGAATGGACTAGGCAAGGGGATGGCTTTCTCAGCATCCTCCTGTCTGGAGGATGGGACAAGAAAGGACTTCATCTGCAACAAAAGCCCTGAAATTGTAGTTAGGTGTGCACGTTTAAATGTCCTGAGCCCTAGGGATGGCAGAAGAAGCCAGAGGAGGGAAGTTGGGGTGAGCCTATCAGTTCTATCAACTTAGATCTATCTTGACCAGACTTGTGATTCCCATCATTGCCTGACTGAAAGTGTTTCCTCCATTCTCAAATTTTCCTAGAGCATTTTGAATCTCTCCTTCATTCCTATCATACCGCAGCCCTCCCTCATTCAAATCAAAGTTGATTGCAAGTCTTGTTATCATCTCTCTGATGTCATGGCTCTCTTTGAGAAAGTAGGACAAACCACAAACCTGTTATATTACCCTTATCTTTTTACACATTGATGTAGCTAGGTGGCGCTGTGGAGAAACATTGGTCTCAGAGGATAGATCTAAACTCACATCAGGCCTTAGACACTTCACCTGTTTGCCTTGGTCTCCTCTTCAGTAAAACAGGGACAGTAATAGCATCCCCCTCCTTTGATTTTTGTGAGGGCAATGAGTGAGATATTTGTAAAGTGCTTTGCAAACCTTACAGCATTATATAAATGCTAGCTATTTTTAAAAAATTAATTCTTCTAGTAGATTTAATCAATCAATTAACCAGCATTTATTAAGCTCTTCTTATATTCTAGGCACTGCTAATCACTGGATGCACAAAGAAAAATTTAAAATGGCATCTGGTGGCAATGAGCTTATATTTCAATTGGACAAGACAACATCTCCATGAAAAGGTCACTATAAGATACATTCCGAACCAACATAAAGCAACCTGAGATGGGAAACCACTAGCAACTGAGGGCACTTGAAAAAGATCCCCTGCTTACATTGGCATTTGAGCTATGTCTAAAAGGAAGCCTGGGATTCTGAGCAGCAGAGGTGCAGAGGGAGAGCATTCCAGGCTTTAGGAACAGCCAATACAAAGGTGTGGAGATGGGAGATAGAGTGAAGGCAGGACCTATGTGGTCCTTAAGAAATGTTTGTTGAGTTTAATTCAATCCAATTTCATTTGGTGTCTTTATAGAAGCCCTTACTAGATACTCAGCTGATACATATACTTAAGAAACAATGTATAGATGAAGAGTTGGCTTTAAGAATCAGGAAGACCCAACACATGCTAGTTATATGATCTTAGATAAGTCATTTAACGTATTGGTACTCCAGGAAACTCTCTAGATGTGGTCATAGCTCTTAGATTTGTCGAAGGGAGTACTCACATTGGGATTTCCCCACACTGATTAAATCATAGTTCTGGATCCCCTACCAATTAAAAAAATACACATATACACATGCATGTATATACACACATATACACATACACACATACATATATACACATATACATATACACATACATACATACATACACACATACATACATACATATATATAGTCCAGGACTAGGGGCCACTGTGGCACCCACAACTCATCTTTCTCTCTGAACCTGCTCACTAATTACCAGCAGGTCTGGGGTTTTCCCTAGAAGGTCACGGGCAGCCAAGCTGCTGCAATTCAAACTCTCAGGGTCCTAGAGGGAGCCCTGATGTGGGGGAGTACACTTCTATAACCCACTGTTCACTATCACTATGCTCATTTATACAAAATCAGTCACAGTGCCATCATTGCTCATCTTAGACACAAAACATTGACTAAATGAGAAGCCAAATGCAAGACTAATAAAATTTACTAAATAGAAGGTGAAAGCAAGAATAATGAATACATCCCCATCTACCCATTTATCTGAGTCATGCTCTCCCACTGGTGCATACAGTATTGGGGAAGAGGGGCATACACTTAGAGAAATCTAGCAGCAAGACCAAAAAAAAATGAGTAGGAAAACTCATGTGCCTGAGGCAATCTATGGCTCTGCATTTTTTTTAAAATTTTTGCTTTTTTTGGAGGGGGGAAGGCAAGGCATTTGGGGTTGAGTTGCCCAAGGTCATACAGCTAGTAAGTGTTAAGTGTCTGAGGTTGGATTTGTACTCAGGTCATCCTGACTCCAGGGCCATCTCTGTTCACTGCACCACCTATCCGCCCTAGGCCTTGATGTTTTTAATCTCTTTAGAGAACAGTCTGAACCACACATTATTTAGGCAAAGCTGCTTCCCTGTCAGCTGTTCCCCTTCTGGTCCTCGCAGCTGTCTTCCAACTCTTAGTGTGTAGCCACTCATAGTAAAACACTGAAAAGGTGTATCCTTTTAGCAAAATATGGCAGCATGACATTCTTTTAATAAAATGGAGTTCCCTTAAGTTTTGAATTTGTCGTACTAATCAGCTCTGTTCTCTATGGGCTTTGTGGGGGTTTCCCCTTCTTAACCAGTAGAGGGCAATAAAGGGCAACAAGGCCAGATAGCTCTCGGCATACCAGATAGCTGCTTTCCTCCAAGCAGGCCTATCCTTCAGGGGAGAGACTGCTGAGCTCTTGTTTTTGTATATTTAGTTCCTAGGACAGTGTCTGGCATATTTTTGCTGTTGTTGAGTCGTTTCTTTTTTGTCCAACTCCATGACCCCATTCAGGGTTTTCTTGGCAGAGATATTGGAAGGAATTGCCATTTCCTTCTCCAGTTCATATTACAGATGAGGAAACTGAGGCAGAATTAAGTGACTTGCCCAGGGACACACAGCTAACAAGTGTCTGAGTCCAGATTTCAACTTTGGTCTGGGCCCCAGTGCTTCATCCACTGTGCCGTTTAGCTGCCTGTAGCTGCCATCAGCTTACTGATGGATAGATTCTACATTGTGCAGTGAATTTTTGGCCCATATGTAGAGCTTGGAATTTATCTGTATTAAATTCAGTCTTATTACTTTTGGCCTATCAGAATATTTTTGGATGCCAATTCTGTCACCCACAATATTAGTTATTCCCTTCCAACTTGCCTCATCTACCAATTTGATAAACCCAATATCTATGCATTCATCTAAGTCACTGACAAAAGTGTTGAAAAGTGCTTTGAACCTGAGATCCAAATGGGAAACATCCATTTTTCACTCAGTGTTCTTACTAAGGATATATTTGTTTCAGAGCCAACAAGCCACAGTGGATCAAGGACCAGTTTTGGATCAGGATGATGTGAGTTCATGTCCTGCTTCTAATACGGACTGACTGTATGATCCTGGGTAAATCACATAACCTCTCAGTGTCCCCCCTGGCAATTCTCTAAGGTTGTTAGCTATAGAGCAATTGTTGTATTGGTTGAAGGAATTCCTTGTACCAAGGAAATCAAAAATCCAAACCTCTCTAAAATTATTTGTGTACTTAAATGAATTTTAGATCACAGAATCACAAATCCTAAAATTCCATTATTCTAGAACCAATAAATGAGAAGATTCTTCAATACATCCCTTGTATTGGGTCCACTCCACCTAGCCTCTCTTCCAAGGGTCCTTGACATCAGAACTGTGGGCAGGGGGATGGAGTTGGGAAGGTCAAGGTTGGGAAGTGGAGTTGAGGAACTCTCAAAAATACTTATTGCCTAACTGGGTGAATGGAGTGAATGGGTAGACTGGGATGGCATTGAGATTTAGGGAAGGGAGATGAGTTGGGGTAGAATGAAGAAATTAGATCAGCCAGCAATTGATTCAGTTTCTCAAAGGTTAGATTGGTTATTGACATGGGGTGGGTGGAAGAAACTTGTATATTTTTAGGAGGGATAAGCAAGGAAACATGACAATTGAATAGGAACAGGAAAAAAAATGGAGAACAAGTAGCTAAGAACAGGACACTGATTGGAATCTAGGCAACAGAAAATTTGGGGTTCTCATGACATCCTTGCAAGCAAAATTGATGGAAGTGGGCTAAATCACAATTCATTCTTTCAATAAACATTTATTAAATACTTACTGTATTCCAGGCACTGTGCTAAGTCCTGGAGATACAAAAAACAGTAAAAGACAGTCCTTTCCCATCAGGAGTTCCCAATCTAATGGGGGAGACACCATGCAAACAATTATGTACAAACTAGATGTGTACAAGATAAATGGGATCCCCAATTGATAAATGGCCAAAGGATATGAACAGGCAGTTTTCAGAGGAAGAAATTAAAGATATCTATAAGCATATGAAAAATGCTCTAAATCACTATTGATTAGAGAAATGCGAATCAAAACAATTCTGAGGTACCATATCTCAGATTGGCTAAGATGACAAAACAAGAAAATGATAAATGCTGGAGAAGATGTGGAAAAATTAGAACATTAGCGCATTATTGGTTGAGTTGTGAACTGATCCGACCATTCTGGAGAGCACTCTAGGACTATGTCCAAAGGGTTATAAATAAGTGCATACCCTTTGACCCAGCAATACCACTTCTGGGGTTGTATCCCAAAGAGATCATCGAAGTGGGAAGAAGACCTGTATGTACAAAAATACTTAGAGCAGCTCTTTTTGTGGTGGCAAAAAAATTGGAAACCAAGGGATGCCCATCAATTGGGGAATGGCTGAACAAGTTGTGGTATATGAATGTAATGGAATACTATTGTGCTATGAGAAAAGAGGAGCAGATGGACTTCATAATAACCTGGAGAGACATATATAAATTGATGTTGAGTGAGAAGAGCAGAACCAGGAGAAATTTGTACACACTTACAGACACAACATATGTGTGATGACCAACTTTGATAGACTGGGCTCTTCTCAGCAATGTAAGGTTATAAGACAACTCTAAAAGACTCATGATAGAAAGAGATGTCCACATCTAGAGAAAGAACTACAGAGTCTGAATGCAGATTGAAGCAAATTACTTACTCTTTCTTTTTCTTGTTTTGTTTTGTTTCCTCTTTGCCATTGTTCATTCCATCAGTTATAATCCTTCTTTACAACCTGACTAATGTTTAGTGTGAAGGTATTTGTAGATCCTTTATTTGATTGCATGCCGCCATGGTGGGGGGGG
>JAQQSW010023812.1:0-10202 GCA_028646575.1 Pseudocheirus occidentalis
AGACAGACAGACAGATAGACAGACAGATAGGCCTTTTCAGTTTCTCGCTTTGAGTGAGGTAACAACCATTCAATGAGTAGGCCTCTTTAAGAATAATAGGCCTCTTTAATCAAGGGGGGTGGTGCTTTAATCAAAAAAGGAAAAAAAAAATCAAACTAGGAGGGGAAGACCTTCAGAGTTACTGGCCAAAAGAGAAACATTTACCATTTAGTATTTATGTTCACTCTTCTAGGAGGGCAGGGACCTATTGTCCAATCTATGAGCTCCAGAGTGAATTGGGCTCTCTCTCTCTCTCTCTGTCTCTCTGTCTCTCTGTCTCTCTGTCTCTCTCTCTCTGTCTCTCTGTCTCTCTCTCTCTGTCTCACACACACACACACACACACACACACACACACACATTTGGTTTAGATCTGTGATTTCCTAAGGCTCCCTCAATCAATGACACTGCTCTACAACTTATAATTTAAAAATTGTCTCTTACATAGCAGTATCATATAGGGGAGGCATGGCTGCAGCAATTAACTTCAATATCCTTTACACAAAATCTCACACTCTGTTTGATCTTTATCTCTCAGTTGCAGGGGCCCTGTCACATTCATCCCCAAATATAACCTGGACTTTCCTACCTAGACTTGCCACACACAGCTGCATCTAGATGGTAACCACTAAGTGAGCTGCTTTCACTTTCTCTCTGACTTGAATCATTCCAGAGGAAAATATTCAATCTGGGTTTGCTCTATAGGGTAGAAATCTAAAGGATCAGCTAAGTGTTATTGGAATTAGAATATATTTTAATAAGATTGTGAGCTCTGAGGCAGAGACTACGATTTATTTATCTTTCTATCTCCCCCAATGGCTCGCAGAGTAGATGACACATTTTCTTTCATGCATGTGACTTCCTAAGATTTCCTCAAACAATGAAGATCTTCTGCAATTTGTAATCTTAATGTTGCCTTATACATAACAGGTATCTAATAAGTTTTTTTCGAATGAACAGAAAGCTTCCTGAAAGTCCTTTATATTTTAATGTCCCCATTAGATACCCTAAAATGCAGAGTGAGCACAGGTACTTACCAAAGAATGTCTGCCTCCTGGAGGCGGTCTGAATTAAGTAGAGTGGTGGTAGACCCAGCACCTTCAACAGACAATACAAAAGGAGTTCATTCACCATTACTGGGGTTAACAAGAATAAAGTCAAGAACACAAGAAGCAGCAATCACCATATTGTTTTGAAGAAATGCTAAGAAAGGTTCATGGAGATGGAGCAGCTTAAAGGATCATTTACCTGCATGTTCTTGTATGACTTGGGTATACTTGGCTTCCTCAACCTAACATTCTCCATTGTCAAAGATGTCAGGAGAAGTTCAGTGGTTCAAATACCTCCAAGGATTGACAACTAGGCTATCTCTTATTTCAGGATTTTAGGGGGACTGATAGGTCAACTCCAGGGACAACAAAGCTTTAGAATGAACTTGATTTCTTGGTCTAGGTCCCATCCTGACCCATCTCCTCGAGACCTTGAGCAAAAATGAATGTCTCAGCCCTTGATGCTGGGATAGAAGTTGGAGTATATCTGCTCAGTCTGGGTTTGGACCCCACCCCCTGGTTCTCATGCCTCACCTCCATAATGCAGGCCAGCTGTTCTACTTCATTCTCCCCAGCAAAAAGAGGGCAGCCAGTGTACAGCTCTGCCAGAATGCAGCCCAAGCTCCACATGTCAATGGCGGTGTCATAGGGTTGACCCAGAATCACCTCCGGGGAACGATAGAAACGACTCTGGATGTAAGTGTACACTACAGAGGGAAAGACATGAGCCTGCTTGTGTGTCTTGAGCTTTCTCCACACCCTCCAAAAAATCTTCCCTAGTGCGATTAGTAGGCTATAAGACTAATCTTCATCTCCAAAGGCTCTGTTACTCAGTTACATCTATTTTAGAGAGGCCATTTGAAATTCATCAAGCTTAAAGGAAAAGAGGAAAGAGAGGAAAAGAAAAGAGGGGAGGAAGAGGAAAAGATAAAATGGAAGAAATGAAAGAGGAAGAGGAAGATGACCGTAGGATCATAGATTTAGAACTAGAAGGAATTCTAGAGGTCATCCAGTCCAACTCCCCTCACTTTACATTTGAGAACAGTTTTAGGGAAATAAAGTAGAATAGCACAGGATGAGCAGGCATGGATAGGTTGAAAATTACATTGTAGAGATCTTTAAATTATCTTTTACCCCCCCAAAAAAACCCACCCCTCTTCTGACCTTTCCTATTATAGCCAAAGGCACCATGATCCTTTCAGTCAACCAAGTTGACAAGCTCAATATTATCTTCCAATGTCACCTTCAACTCCTCCCTCTTGCTTATCCCACAAATCCAATTAGTTTAGTTGTTCAATCTTGCTTCTTCCTCCACAGCATCTCTCACATCTGTCCTTTGCTCTCTAGTCACACAGTTACCACCATAATATTGGCCTATCACCTTTCTCTTAGACTACTTCAGTAGCCTCCTAATTGGTTTTCCTACCTCAGTCTTTCCCCACTCCAATCAATCTTCCACAAAGCTGATAAAGTGATTTTCTCCTTTCCTACCCAATAAAGTTCAATGGCTCCCTATTGACTCTAGCATCAAATATTATTTCCTATTTATCCCACCCTTTTAATATGTCTGTTTCTTGCTTGAGTTGTACAATATACCTAACTATTAGTACATTATATGTATTATGAATAAATATATACATATTAGAGCAAGATGCTTAAAATACTTTCCTGATGTAATATACTAGAGATATTAAACTCAAAACAGAAACAATCTCTGTGGACCACATGTTCACTTAGAAAACCACAAATTAACATTATCTATGTTGCAATGCATTTTTAAAAATTTTGTTAAACATTTCCCGATTACATTTTAATCTGGTATCACAGACACTGAGGAGTGTTTTGGACTGCTTTCCTTCCACCAGAGCCCTGAGTTTGACATCTCTGAAATGCACAATCAAACATGTTCAGAGACTTCTTAAGAGCACAAAGACTTGAAGTCCCACAATCAAAGAGGCACAGCTTGCCTCAAATAGAGACTACGTGGAGCCACATTCCAAAACACCAAAGTCCTTGATTCTAAAACAAAGCCTCTAAAAAGTTCATTTTGCAAATTCTCTGTTGATTTAGTTCTGCCAAAACAATATCCCACAGCAATGTCCCTTCCATTCTCTTGGGTCTCCAATAGTAACTATTCTGTTTCACAGTCTTATCTGTCTAAAACTCAAGTAGCATGCCTATTACTATCTGCTCCTAAACCCACACCCTTACTTCTCCCAGTTCTGCTCCAAAATTCATTTCACTCATTGCATATAGATCACCTTGCTATGTCCTATGAAGCCCCACCATACTTATTATTCTTAGATCAAGCCAGAGTATGTACTGCTCCAACTTCTATTCAATGTTACTAGTTCCTCACACTGGAGTACATACATCATAAAAGGTCTAAACCCTATCCTTTCAAATACTTGAAAATTGCTATTATGTCCCCTCCAAGTCTTCTCCATCCCAAATATCCCCAATTCCTTTAGTTGAATGTGATATGGCATGTTCTTGAAACTCTTCGCTATGCTGGTCTCCCCTAGGTACTCTTCAGATTACCAATGCCCTTCCTAAAATGAGGTGCTCAGATTGCTATATAAACCTGTAATAGGTTTGTTGCAGAAAGGCAGAATGGGCTGGAGCTGTAGTGAGAAAGCCTTGGGTTCAAATCCCACCTCAGATACTTAATAGTTGTGGGACCATGGGTAGGTTGATATTATTGTTCTCAGCCTCATTTGTAAAATGGAGATAATATTAACTGTAGCATTTATCTCACCGTCGAGAGGCCGATATGAAATCCTGTATATAAAAACACCTTAGAAGTCTTAATGTTAATTATTGGTAGTGCTGCATATTATGACTTTTAAAAAGTACTCTAAGACTGGATTAGCTTTTCAGGCGTCATATTATATTGCTGTGAAACTATCAATATGAATTCCATTAAAACCCCCAGATATTTTTAGATGAATACCTGTCTGGTCATATGTCCTTTATCTTGTAGCTGCAAAATTCATTTTTGGGCCCAGGTGTAAGATTTGGTTTTAAATTAAATTAAATTAACTACATTACATTTCACTTCATTAGATTTGGTCCAACTTTCTCACCTGTTGAGACTATTTTGGATCCTGATTATCATTCAACATCCCTCCCAGCTTTATATTACCTACAATTTGATAACCATGATATATGTGCTTTATTCAAGCCATTGATTTAAAAAATAACTGTCAACAGCACAGCATTGAGCATAGATCCCTTGGGCACTCCATTTGAGACCTCCTTCCAAGTTAAAAGCTGACATTTACCCTACGTGACTCTTCTATGAGTCCAGCAATTCAACCACACCTAAACTTGTCTAACTGCACTATTGTCTAGTCATACCTCTCCAACTTTTACATAGGAATAGCAAAAGAGTTTCTGTTGAATGCTTTGCCAAAATCTAGGTAAACTATACCTTACAGTAGTCCTTTGGTCTACCAGCCTAGTAGTTCTATTAAAACAGGAAATACGATTAGTCTGGTATGACCTATTCATAATGAAGCCATGCCAACGCTTTACGATCAGTGCTTCCTTTTTTAAAAAAAAGATATATAGTTTATCAATGCCATTTGTTTTTACATCATCATTTCTCACATGTGCAAATTGAACCATCCTCCTCTTTGACAAAGAAAAGCATATAATACAAAAATCTTGTTTAATAATGTATACAACATTCCTTCATAGAAGTTTCCCAAGTCTCTGTCAGGACCAAATGGTAGACTTCTTTACCTATTCCCTAGGATTTTTATTTGTTTTTTCCATTACTCAGAGTTCAAGCCATCTCTTCATTTACATCATTATAATCATTGTGTTGGGGCAAGGGGGAGAGACAAGGTGGCCAATGAGAGCCTAATCTTTGGAGCATGTATAAGGTTCTGACTCTTGGTAATCTACATGGAGGCTGGGGTGAGTCTGCTGCTGAAAATGCGCGATTCAGAGCATATGCAGGTTCAATCACTGTTCCTTGTTGGCTTCCTATCAGCTTTCAGTATGGCAAAAGCCTTTGAATTGACTTTGAGTTGGAAGTGAGCATACAAATGACCTGAACACATGAACTCTTTTCTTTGGTGGATTTTGAGACAAAGGAAGAAGGAATCCTGTGTTCCCCAGGACAGGGAGAAGTAGAAATAGTAGCAATGGCAGGTTCTGTTCTAACTGTAAATTGACATCCAAACTGCTATATGGCTGTAAACTCATGTTATCACTGATTTCTATCTCTGTTGTATTTTATTCTTTCCTGATCTTAGGTAAATTAATATCAGAGATGGGGAATAGGCCAGGTTACAGCCTATAAGCTTTAAATGGTTTGAAAATCCACCAGAGGACTAGCAATTGGAGTTTATGCCAGAGTCTACTGGTAGCACCAACAGCCAAGTCTGCTGAGGAGCCAGCCCTAAGGAGCAATCTGCTTAAGTCAGCAACTGAACCAGCAACTAAGACACTATTCATATCCCTCAAGGAAGGCAGCAATTCATTCATCAAGTACGTTACCTCTAGAAATGAACTTGGTGGATAGAATGTTTGGAAGTTATCACTTTGGGTCTGTTCCCCCAAGACCAAGTCAGTATGTAGATGAGAGAGTGTTCTCTGGTTTGGAGGACTTTTTTTTTTTACTTCTGTCCCTGCTAAACCTTCTTAGTAAATATCACATAAAATTGAATCATTGTTAACTGGTTAATTGACAATGATGATATATTGGGGAGATATTAACCATTGAATTAACTGTTGAAACCCTAACCCTAAATGCATGCCCTAATCCTAAACATATAGATAGGATCCAGTATACTGGGCATGATGCAGAGGCTGCTGTAATATTGCTAAGATGGTTGTTGACCAGGGCTTGCTCCACTATCTTTCTAAATGTGGTGCCTGAATTACACTGTATAATTTTGCAATGAATCTATATTGCTAATTACAGGTGTCTAGTATCTTTTCCTTACTGTGGACCCCCCCCCATCTGAAGGCTAATATAAAATGTAAGTATTTTATTTTTATCAGTGTTTGCTGAGTGAATAACGGTTCTTTAGCAATAAATCAGTAGCCCCAAACCACAGCCTGGAGATGGAAAGACTATAGAGTTGTCAGTTACATTCTGCTCCCTCACCTCACCCCCACATTTCTCTTCTCTGGGCTCAATAATTCTCCTATCTGTTCACTTTTTCCTCCTAGATGGTCTCCTTTCTCCCCCAAATCTTTTTGATTTTCCATGTTCTTTTCCAACCTCTTTCCAAACACTCCTGTGTCCCAGGAAGGTACCCTATCATCATAGGTCAGGAGAGGTTTTGACTGGGGCTGTTAGGATGGAAAGAAATGCTACAGAGCTAATGGCTTAGATAGATGTGTGATAAGACACAGGTCAAGGAAAGAAACATTTCAATGAGAGAAAGAAAATGAAGTAATCTGTTATGAAACTAATAAAGAATCTCACCTCTTTGATGTTCATAGCAGCTTGAACCAAAGTCAATAACTTTAACTGATACATGGCCCCTTTGGTATAGAACAATGTTCTCCTAGAGAGGAAATGAAAGATACATACAATGCTTCGCAATATTCTCCTCATTAGGAAAGCGTTCTGTCTTATTTTCCACAAAATCTAATCCTATCCATCTTTCAGAATAGCTCTCAAATTCATCTTTCCAACAGCCTTCCACAGCTACTACAGACTACAATGAGCTCTTCACTCTCTGAACACCTATTGCCTTCACTGTCCAGACCATTTATTTGTCCTTAATACTTAGCACCTTAGGAAAGCTATGTTGCCGAGTGGATAGAGTACAGGACCTGAAGCTAGGAAGACTCATCTTCTTGAGTTCAAATCCAGCCTCAGAAACTTACTAGTTATAGGACCCTAGACAAGTCACTTTACCCTTTATGGCTCAATTTTCTTCATCTGTAAAATGAGCTGGAAAAGGAAACAGCAAACCACCCTACTATCTTGGCCAAGAAAACCCCATATGTTTGACAAAGAGTTGAACACAACTTACTGACGACTTAAAGACTGAACAACAACTTATATTGTTACTTAGCTGTGTTTTGTGTGTGTGTGTGTGTGTGTCTTTGTCTCCATAACTATATTGTAAATTCCTAGACATTTTTACATCTGAATGCACACAGAAACTGTGTGTGTGTGTGTGTGTGTGTGTGTGTGTGTGTGTGTGCAAGAAGCTGGAGTCATAAGACTGTATTAAACTTCTGTATTAGAAGTCCACCTTTGCCACATATGTGACCTTGGATAAGTTCTTTATTCCTCCGATTACAAAATAAAGGAGATTGATAGAATAATCTCTGTCATAGGTCTCTTTTTTTCAAATGTTTAATTTTCTCCCACCTTGCCATTTTACAAATTTGACAGTAGAGGGCGACAAAGGACAATAATTGGAATGAATGGTAGGCTTCCTTTATAGAAAACCATAGGAAAACAAACAAACAGGTTTTGGCTAAAGTCCCTAGTTAGTCTCTGCTTCCATCTGTCATGTTACTTTTCAGTCATTTTTTCCGTTGTGTCCAACTCTTTGTGATCCCATTTTGGGTTTATTTGGCAAAGATGCTGAAGTAGTTTGCTATTTCCTTCTCTAGCTGATTTTATAAATGAAGAAACTGAAGCAAATAGGGTTAAATGCCTTGCCCAGGGCTCACAGCTAGTAAGCGTCTGAGGCCAGATTTGAACTCAAGAAGAGGAGTCTCCCAGTATTCCAGTGCTGTATCCACTGTACCACCTAGCTGTCCACATTACTCACTAACCCATTTTACTTTTTTCTTTAATACCTCCCCTGAAGTCTTACCTTAGATTAATTTGACTTATACTTGGCTTTGGAAAATAATTAGTTGACACTCTGGAAGACAAATTGTAGTCAATCAAGAAAAGGTGCTAAATTTTTCATACTCTGACTTAGAGATCCAACTAATAGGCTTATACTCCAAGGATATTAGTGATAGGAAGAAAAGCTCCATGTGAGGAAAAAGTTCAGAACACATTATTTGTAGTAACAAATTCATGCCCAGTGATTTGGGAGTAGCTGAAATAGAAATGTATATGTATAGAAATGTACTGGAATACTATTATGCCATGAGGCATGATAAAGATGAAGATGATTTCAAGGAAATTTAGGGAAACTTGTAAGCAGCAATTCCTGCAGAGTGAAAAGAACATAGCTAAATGGGTATGTGTGTGTAGATGTATATACACACACTAACAAAAAGCAACCATAGAACAAAGACAGTGGGAAATGTTGGTCCTAAATTATTAAAGTGTTTACCCCTTCTTTCTGTAACCAGTAAACTAGAAAATGGAAATATTCTCCTTCACTGTTCACCCACATTCACACGTTCATTCATTAGTGGAAAATAACATTTTAGCATGGCAAAAAATATTAGGCAGTTTTACTTAACTTTTGGCGCAGTATATTTCATGGGGATTTTGTTTGAGGGTTTGGGTAATTTTATGATGTGAAAATAAAATAATGTTAAGAAAATATTAAAAGAATAGAAAGAGTGGTTGTGTTCCGGCCATAATTGCCATCGCAGTTACAAAGTCGGGTGTGTAGGTGACTGTTCATATACGGGGAAGAATGCTTAGAAAAGGGAAGAAAGGGCATGTGCAAGAGGTACTCACTGGTTTGAGATCACAGTGAATGATTTTCTCTACATACAGCATTTGCAAACACTTCAGAACTGAGAATGTAAAGCGTCGAATCACAGACAGGCTGAAGCCCTGAAAGCTATTATTCTTCATCAACTCATATAAATTGATCCTGGGGAAGAGAGAGAGAAAGACTTTCAAGTGAGGAAAGTGCTGAGAGAATCTACTGGATTTTAAAATTTTTATTAATATCATTTGTTTTTACATTACCTTAATTTCTAATTATACCCAATTATATCCCCAAAGAGTTATTCCTTGTAATATTTTTTTAATGTAAGAGAATGGTCCTTGAAAGCCTAGGATCTAATCACAAAAAAAGGGGCTAGACGAGGAGGTGGTAAAACAAGTGTGAAATAGAAGGTTATGACAACTGATTTCTTCACGTGGTGCAAATTGAGCCATTGAATGATCAGAAAGGAAACAACAGGATTGGGTGAAGAATTGTAGGCTATGCTTCAGAGTGACCTTTAAAAGATACTTCACTAAGTCCAGAAGGGATAGTCAAGGAGGAACCTGGCTCTTGATAGGACTAGGAGAACCACAGAGATAGAGAAAGGAGTGTTGTAGGAAGCTACATGGAGCTGAGAGAGTGGAAGAGAATCTAGCAGAGCCAACACAAAGAAAGGGGCATGGTTCCTTGGACAGGACTAACGCTATGTTGCTGACCCCTTTCTCCCAATAAAGAACTCAGGAAGGTAATAGTGTTTCTCTTTTCCCCCCTAGAGTTCCTTCATAATAGCCCAAATTCTTTTCCTATAGGCTGGGTGGTTGGGAGGGTGTGGGGAAGGAAGGGAGTTTGTTTACCTTTCTTTGTTTTAAATGTTCACTTTGTCATTATAAACAGTAGTAGCCACTAGCCATCAGGTTTTATTTATCGGAAATATAATTAGGAGAGGGCAACCGAAGTGGGAAACATCCTCAGAGAAGTGATAGAGACAGATCTAACACTAAAGGGTTTTAGCTCGAAGCTCAAAAAGCTAAAGAGGTATAAAGATATAGATATAAATGAGATGTTACAAGAAAATTAGAAGGATATGGAACATATTACTTATCAGACACAGACAAGTGAACAATTTATTCATAAACAAGAGACAGCAAGAGTAAAACTAGTTATAAAATAAATAATTTTGATTACATTAAATCAAAAAGGTTTTGTACAAATAAAGTAAATTTAGCCAAGATCAGAAGAAAAGCAGAAAATTGGGGGGAGTGAAATTTCATAGACAGTTTATCAGATAAAAGTCTATCTGAAATATATAAAGAACTTTGCTAAATCTATAAGAATATGAGTCATTTCCCAGTGGATAAATGGTCAAAGGATATAAAGAGGCAATTTTCTTTCTTTTTTTAAAAAATTATTTTATTTCATGTTTACATCATTCATTTCCGTGAGATTTTGAGTTACAAATTTTCTCCCCATCTTTCCCCTACCCACAACCCCCAAACAGCGACCCCACTG
>JAQQSW010023813.1:0-10202 GCA_028646575.1 Pseudocheirus occidentalis
CAATTTCAAGAAAAATATTGAACTAATTCACACTGAGATGCCAAATCATTCATTCACTCAACAAAGTAAAGTCATCCACACATTTTTATAAATCCTCATCACACAAAGAAGATTCTCCTGTTTTGTTTTCTGAGTCTTTCTATACTTAGACAGGCTGTCATTGAAGATTACACACAGAGATCATTACCCCTCTTGAAACATTTTTAGTTTTTGAAGGCCTTCCAGAGGTTGTAATGTACTGGTATAGTCTTCTTGAGTTCAGGGCCACTGATAGACTACAACAACATAGAGGGATTTAGTAGAGAGGAAGCGTGGACATAGAAGCCAGAAGGGTAATATCCAATTCAATTCGATGAGATTTTATTAAGCTCCAACTATCTAGCTGCCATGTATTCTAGTAAGCATTAGAACATACAAATAAAAGGGATATAAGCATTCCTTGATTCTGACCTATACTTACTGAACAACCTTGTGAAAATACTTTACCTCTTAATGAGATAGATAATTCCTTAAGATTATCAGAGACAATAGTTGCTGATTTCCATATGTCTATGTCAGTGTATTGACAGGGGAAGACTTTTGGAGGCTGCTTCCAGAAAGTCAGGATAATGAGTAATGAAATCGCCTTGGCTTTTGTGCATTCGGTGTCTGGTTCCATTCTGCAAATCACATGATGAAGAGGCCAATAGTTATTGGCACTGAGCCACAACACAGGTAATTAATAATAACAATGGTAATATTGATGTCATTAGTAATAATAGCACTGATAATAAATAGTAATTGTAATAATGACAATAGTTTTTTTGCAGGGGAGGGGAAAGGGAAGGGAAGCAAAGGAGATAGAAACAAGCATTTATATAGCACTCTCAATTTGTAAAGCATTGTGCTAAGCGATTTAAAAATATCATCTCATTTGGCCCTCTCAAATCTTAGAGTTAGGTATTATTATTATTTCTATTTTATAGTTAAAGAAATTCCAGCAGGCAAAGATCAAGTGACTTGCCCAGGATCAACAGTTAATAATTTGTCCAAGAATCTGAGACTAGATTTGAACTCCAGTCTTTCTGATACTAGTCCCAACATTCTACCGACTACATTAACAATACTAAAAACAAGTTTTCTCCTTATTCTAAGATGAATGCCCTTTCCCTACAACTTCTGTACATAACATAACATCTTCAAATTCAGAGCAGTATTGTAAATGTGAGCCAAAAACAAAAACAAACAAACAAAAAAAACCAAACAACTTCTTTTTACATCTCCCATCCCAAGAGTCTGGCAAAGCTCTGTTCATTAAATGCTCATCAGTAAAAATGAATCTGGAAAATCATCAAAGGTTTTACATCTGTCCCTGTAAATTAACACCTCAGATGATTAGACTTGAGTAGGCAGTGAAGTACTTTTCCTAGCTGTGCCACAACTGTTCTCCTTGTCAGTTAGCTGAAAGACATAAAATGAAGCACCCAGGCTTGCTGTTGAAATGTACTGTACAGCTGCAGTTTTGCCTCTGCTGTGAATCCATCTGTTGCAGGGGAGATGCTCTGATTGTATGTCTTACCGCTGGCTGGAGTAAGATCGCCAGTTATTTTCTATATTCTCTCAATTCAGCTTGGCTAGTAGCTCAGACCAAGTAAGTGCTCCTATGGCACCAATTACTTTGTTTTCTGCAAAGTCTGATTTGAAGTTGCTAAAAACTGTGAGCAGAGCTCATTCTAGTATTTTATTTCCTTCTTCCACTTTTAAGAACTAGAACTGTTGATATGTTGGCATAGAAAGTGTAATGCTGCCTGAAACCAGATGTTTTGCAGTGTCACTACAGACTTCAAGATCACATTAGAGTCCTAGGTGTACACAGCATATTTTATTAGTGTATGCAGCAGGAATTAAACATTTTATTTTAAAGGCAAACATTTATTTATCAGTCATAAATGACATTTTATTTATTCAGCTAAACTAAAATTCATATGTAATTTTAAAGGAAAACTAAATTTCAAAAATTTAGCTTTAAAAATTAAAGAAAAAATGGGAATATTTTGTCTAGTGATGACCAGCCATTAATGAATATATCAGCAATTTTATGATAATTGTTGATAACCAAATAATTCAATAACTCAGGTCAGCCAAAACAGATTGAGACTTCTTCACCTACCAATGCTGGAGAATGAACCATTATTAAGTAGGCATTATTGATTCAAATTCTGCCACAATATCATTGTAATTAATTAATGATGTTAAGTCTTGTTCAATTTACAATACAACAAATAAGACTTCATGCTTTGTTTTATGCATGCACTACTTCCTCAAACTCTCTGCCATATGAAAGCCTTGAAACAGATAAAATTGCAGAGGATTAAATAAATTTTAAGTACCCCACAACAAAGGGGAAAAATCAATACAATTTCTTTAGTCAATCAATCCATTCTTTCATGGTATTCATAATGCTACCTTTATGAACCAATTTGTCAAAACTCCAAAGAAGGGGGGCAAAACAGTGGCACAGAAGCAGGGCAATTCCACAGGTCCCCTCAAAATCACCTCAAATACCCATAAAATATGACTCTAAAAAAATTTTATGGCTCCAGAGCTCACAAAATTACAGAAAAATGCATCTCCCACTGAAGGCAGCTCAGCAGCAGGACAGGAAGGGCTCGTTGAAGTGTACTGGGAGCCAAAACCATCCTGGCCTGAATCCATGGCTTGGCCCCAGGCGCCAACTGGAAAAGCCACAACTAGAGCCTTTCGGAGAGTCAATCAGCAGCAGCTGTGGCAATTTCCAAAATTCTCAACTCATAAGAAACAAGGACTAAGTGAACAGTTAGTGGAACTCTGCTAAATTGAGGGGAAAAAAGTAGGTCTGCGTGAACTGCCTCCAGGGCAAGGAAGCAACAGAAGTGGCAGCCCTGCAGCCACCTCCACATGGCTGCTTCAGAAGCTCCCAGCCTGCAGATTGCAGGGGGCCCAAGAGACCATTCAGAGGCTAAGTGCTCTTGCATTGAGCTCCCCAGATCTGGATTGTGGTCTTGGTTGGTGGTACTGAGGTGAATTTCAGTGAGCGAAAGCTGGTGGAGGTTGCTGAGATGTTGGCCACCTGATAGCTCTGGCAGCTGTGAAAACCCCAGCAATTTGGGACAAAGCTCTCCCCTCTGAGAGCATGGTTCTACTGAGCCAGAAAGTCAAGTAATTGGCTGGCAACATGAGCAGGCAAAGAAAGCAAAGACGAACCAGCAACGCAATTTTAGATGCCTTTTTTGGGGACAAAAAGGATCAAAGCATGGAATGGGAGGAATAAAACATGGTCACACAAAAGTTTCCAAGAAACATGAAGACTTCCTACAAGCCACAGAGAAGCTTCAGAAGGATTTTGAAAATTAAATAATAGAAGTGGAGGAAAAATTGGGAAGAGAAAATGAGAATGATGCAAGAAAATCATGAAAAGACAATCAACAACCTGAGTGAAGAAAATAACACCTTAAAAACATATTAACTCAAATGGCAAAAGTGACCCAAAAAGCCAATGAGGAGAAAAATGCCTTAAAAAGTCAAATTTTCCAGATGGAAAAAAAATCTCAAAAGCTTTCTGAAGAGAATAATTCCTTCAAAATTAGAGTGGAGCAAATGGAAGCAAATGACTTTATAAGGAATCAAGATACTGTAAAACAGATTCTTTTAAAATGAAAAAAATAGAAGGCAACATGAAATATCTCATTAGAAAAACCACTAACCTGGAAAATAGATCAAGGAGAGATAATTTAAAAGACCCTAGAAATCTTCCTTCAAGAAATTCTCAAGGAAAATGGCCCTCATATTATAGAACCAGAGGGCAAAATAGAACTTGAAATAATTCACCAATCACCTCTTAAAAAAGATTTCCAAAAGAAAACTCCTAGGAATTTTATAGCCAGGTTCTAAGGTTCCTAGATCAAGGAGAAAATAGTACAACCTGCCAAGAAGAAACAATTTAAATATTGTGGAAACACAATTAGGATAACCCAGGATCTAGCAGCTTCTACATTAAGGGACTGAAGGTCCTAGAATATGATATTCCAGAGATCAAGGGAGCTAGGATTAAAACCAGGAATCACCTACCCAGCAAAATTGAGTATAATGTTCCAGGGGAAAATATGGTCGTTCAATGAGGTGGAGGACTTTCAAGCAGTCTTGCTGAAAAATAGAGAACTGAAAAGAAAACTTGACACTCAAATACAAGAGGCACGAGAAGGTAAAGATGGAAAAGAAACCATAAAGAACTTATTGAAGTTGAACTATTTACATGCCAAAATGGAAAACTGATAATTGTAATTAATGAAACTTTTCTCAGTATGAAGATAGGTGAAGGGAATACAAATGTATATATACGTATACTTTACACGTATGTCTATATAGGAGGGTATATACATATATATGTGTGTGTGTGTATGAATACATATATGAGTGTGCGTATATATGTGCACACAGAAGGCACAGGATCAATTGAATAGGAAGGGATGATACTTTAAAAGGTAAATTATGAGATGGGCGAGAAATAGAATGAAAGGAGACAGGCAGAGACAGAATGTGGTTAATCATCTCATATAGAAGAGATGAGGGATAACTTTTACATTGGAGGGGAAGAACAGGAAGGCAAAAGGGAAAGGGTCAACCTTATTTTCGTTGAATTTGGCTTAGGGAAGGAATGACATGAATTCCAAATTGAGTATCATGTTATCCAGGAGAGTAGGGTGGATGGGAATGAAAGGTGGGATGACTGAGGGGAGGGCAGGTTGGGGGGGAAAGGTTGCTGGAAGCACCCACTTTTGTAAAGGGACAGGGACAGGGTAGAGAATAGAACAAGGGGAGGGTGGTCTATGAAGTGGGGTATATAATCAGGCTCTCATAATATGTCCATTGTGGAGATGTTCTTCATTACTACACATGTACAGCATGTATTTAATTGCTTGTCTCTCCAGTGGGGGTGGATGATGAGGGAGGAAGGGAAAGAATCAGAATCTAGAATTTAAAGTTTTATAATGAAATGTTTATATATAATTATCATTGTTATTATTAACTACATGCAACTGGAAATTAAGATGTACAGCACTGGGGTAGGGAGATCCATCTTGCCCTACTGAAAAGTCATAGGGGCAATAGAAGAGGACATAGGAGAGACCAGATTGGGGAGAGATTATATTGTGGGATGCCTGTTTTGGGGTGGGGGAAAGATAGCAGGAAAATTTGTAACTCAACATCTTGTTTAAATGAATGATGTAAACAATCAAACAATACAATTAATTTTTTTAAAAGACTATGCAGTGTGATGGAAACAGGAGGGGCCCAATCCGTGTTCTTATCTCAGTGCTTCTATCAACTTGCCATGCAAGTGGCTCTCTTTAGAATTCAGTTTCTCTTTTTTCCACAAATGTGGAAAGTTGGATTACATCAGAAGTTCTTAGCAGTAGTTTTGTTCAGTTGTTCAGTGATGTCTTACTTTTCCTGGCCTCATTTGAGGTTTTCTTGGCAAAGATACTGGAGTGGGTTTGCCATTTCCTTCTCCAGCTCATTTGACAGATGACAATACTGGGACAAAAAAAAGTTGAGGGACTTACTAGTCAATGTCTGAGACTGAATTTGAACTCACAAATATGAGTCTTCCTGACTCTAGGTCCATTACTCTATCCACTGCATCAACTAGTTGCTCCTCTTAATGCTAACTTCCATGTAAATTTTTAAAATTTCCTGCTATTTCTTTTATCTGTGCAAATTCACTCTGAACACAAATAATTAGAAGCAGATATAATTTTACTTTGAAATAAAAAAAACATTCTAAAAAAAAACCCAAACTACAACAACAAAAACAAAACAAACAAAAACCCTCCAAAGCAATCCAATTTCAACTTCCGATTTTTTCAAGGGACACTTGAAATTTGTTGCATATGGCTTTCACATCATCTCTGAATATTTCTAATCTCCTTAGCCTTCCTGTTGCAGTCAGAATATTAACAAGAATCTTACTCACATCACTGGTTTATCCTGGCAATTTTTTAGTACCCTAGTAAATTAAATGAAGTTATTCTCTTCTGTTCTTCCTTACTATCAGCATAATGGTAGGATTAAAACACATCAACATCAATGGACATTTTTTTTCTTTTCTGAACTGAAAAAAAATAATTTCTTTGCACAAACCTTTACACTATCCATGAAAATAGACTGAAAATATTCTGGGCCAATTCTCATCAAAGGCCAAAGGGTTAATCAAGCATTGCACTCTTGACATTGAAGAAAGAAGTTAGTATCTGGAACTTGGAGAGCCTTGTCACAGTTGTCTGGAGAACAGTGTATATAACATGTAAATAATAAAGACCTAAACTAATTTAGTTCTTGGATAAGGTCTCTGATATATGTTTTAAGAGTGAAAAAATGAAAGGCTCTGTTAATTTCTTAAAAGTTTGTAAAATCATGATGTAGTGTTGTTATAAAGCCATCCATGCTTATACTTTCTATTCCTATCCAATATGACCTTGTGAACTTCAGCTGAGATTATACCTTAGAAATCATCTCTATCCATACTTGGTACACAGGAATTCTCCCAATAAAAGCTTTCAGTTGAAGCAATAATAAAATTATTAATGAGATAGTTCTTTTTTCTTTGCTTAAAGTGCACACAATGATTAGGGTGAGATTTAACAGGTATACATAGTAATAACAGAATATTTTACTATTTACTTTAATTTTCTTTTGGTACCAAGAAGTATATTCAAAAATATTTGATATGCCATCACAGAGAGGCAGCTAGCTAGCACAGTGTATAGAGTGATGGTAACTGGATTCAAAAAGACCTAAATTTGAAACCCATGGGTTTGTGGGGATGAAATGAGATATTCATAAAGCATTCTGCAAAACTTGAGGTGTTATGCAAATGTTAGATGTCATAACAGGAAGACAGAGCATTCATGACTAGCTAGAATGACAAGGCCATCATTTAAATGGTAAAAATAACATGTCGCCTCAATTGTTAATCATATATGAACAAACACAATACTAATTATTTTGGCATATGATGTTAATTGTCAAAAAGCTACATACTACAATGGAATCTATGTATTATGTCAACAATTCAATGATGTCAGTAACAATTACTAAGACCATTTTTTTCAACTTGGTGAAAATATAATCACTTTTTTTACAATGTTGTGCACGGCTAAAAATAAATTATTTTAGTTATTCCATTAGCATTTCTACAAGACTATTCAAAATACTTTGCCATTGCAGAAATCATAATTTTAAAGCTTAATAAAAATTATAAATGAATATTTTTTCAAAACACCATTTACCCCCATCTTTTGCAAAGAAGAGAACTATATTAGCTAGGCACTTTTTAGAATTTTGTTAGAGTACCATTTTTATTATTTAGACAGAAAAGCAATTTGCCCTTATAAAGTATGTTCACAGGTTATATACATACATATTATATATATATGTATATACACATATATGTATATAAATTGATATTAATATATTTAAAAGTTGGTTTCCCTGCAGCAAAATTTTGTAATCTAAATAAGTTAAATGCATGAGATTTTGAAAGTTAGTATTTCTAAAAATTATTATGTGGATGTGAATCAGTTTCTAAAACTCATCAGTAAATTTATATAAATGTCACTATTGTTCATTCTAACATTATAGCAAATAATAGTCAAGGTAAAATATGTCTTTATTTGGTGGGCCATATTAAAACTACCTTATATATACTTCATATTAAATAAAAGTGAAGTCCTTATGTTTATTACATTTTTGTATCAAACGAATTAATTTTAAAGTACTTAGCACAGTGCCTAGCACATAAGTGTATATACATATTAATAATTATTAGCTAGCATTATTTTACTTCTTAGAAGTTTTCTTACATTTAGGTTAATATAGACTTCTAGATAATTATAATGGGACTCCAATCTACTTTTGGAATTTCATCAACTGAATAATCAGATAAAATATTTTATAACTTATAATAGAAACTATATTGACATATTATTATTCTGCTTATTGTTTATTTTGAAACTAATAGCACTAATTTATTTTAAGTATTAACTGAGAATTCTAAGTTTCTGTCACTAATATCATCATATTCATTAAAATTCAGCTTCTCTGCTACTTCTCCAATCTCAATAGTGAATTGATTCATATTTTAAAATTAAAATATGGGCTTGTATATTTATGTCTACCTCTAAAACCATTGGTTAATTATGTTCTTTCCCTGTGTGCAACAAAAATTAAAGACACTAACACACCTGCGGAAACCGGTCACAGATAATTATGAAGGTCTTTTCGTGAGACTTCATTGTATTCCTAGCACACTCAGCAATACTCTATGCACACATTCCCTTCATTTGCTCATCTGAATAGGCCTACGTCCATTCAAGAACAAATTTTATTTAACTTGATGATTTTTACCTGAATATGTTTAGCTGTATTTCATCTCTTTTATTCGTTCTCAAAGACTACCCAACCTCCACTGACACTACTTACACAATTCACCCATTCCTTTAATTTGTTTCCGACAACTGTCAGGCACTGTGTTAAGTACTTTGCAAATACTGTCTTTCATCCTCATAATGACTCTGTGAGGCAGGTATGGTTATTATTTATTTATTTTTTACAAATGAAAAAACGGAGACAATTGGAGGTAAAAATGACTTATCCAGGTTCACAGATATTAAGAGTCTGAAGCTAGATTTAAAATCAGGTCTTCCTGATTCCAGGAACAGACCACAGATTCACTGTGTCATTTAGCTCCCACTAGGATTCCTTTTAAGAATAGCCAGGATTAGGGAGTGGAGCCAAGATGGTGAAGTAAAGGCAACAACTTGCTTCAGCTCCCCAAGTTCCTCTATAAACAGCTTTAAAATGATGCCTTGGAACAAATTCTGAAATGGCAGAACCAATAAAATGACAGAGTGAAGCAATTTTCTAGCCCAAGATAACTTAGAATATAGGTGAGAAAGGTCTGTTTCATTTGGTGCGAATGGAGCGCAGTCTAGGGGAGGCTACATGGAAAAGTAGTAGCAAGCCTTGAAGTGACTGAATCATGAGTGACTTGTAGAGATTTCAGTCCACAGAAAGCAAGGGAGTCAGAAGACTAATCAAAACAATATTATAAGGGATTATTTGCTGGCATTGGGTGCTGGACTCTGTTGCATTGCTCAAATGCAGTTCTGGGCCACGGTGCTACAGTAAATAACAGCACTAGCACACTAGAATTTGCAACAACAGAGAAATAGAAACTCCTTTTTTTTGTTTTTAATAAATTAATTAATCAATTTTTAGCTTACAACATTCAGTTTCACAAGCTTTTGATTTCCAAATTTTCTCCTCTTCTTTCTGTTCCCCTCTTGATAAGATGGCATGCAATAGAATATAGGATCCAAATCCACATTCACATTAAACATATTTTCAGATTAGTCATGTTGCAAAGAAGAATTATAACCAATTGAATGGAAAATTCTGATTTCAGAAAATTTTCCTGAAATCAAGTTTATTTCTATGTCTTGCTGCTCCCTATTCTAATCCTTCTTGGCATCACCTACTCTAAGATACCTGATATGACTGTAGCTTTCAAAATCATACCCAAATTATTTTGGAATATACTTTTCTTTTCTCTTCTTTTTACCTTCTATGGTTTTATTGAAGACAGAGAGGTAAGATGGGGGGGTGGTTCTGTAACTAAATTTCTTTTGTTTCAAATGTTGATTTTCTTTTTTAAATCTTCTGTTTATTTATTTTTAATTTTCAACATCATTGCCACAAGATTTTGAGCTACAAATTTTCTGCCCATCTTTCCCCTACTCTGTACCCCAAGATAGCAAGCATACTGAATACCCAATCTGCTCTCTCTTATATACTCTCCCATCACCCCTTACTTTCTAGTAGGGCAAGATGGATTTCTATACCTCAGTGGCTGTATATCATATTTCCCAGTTTCAGGTAAAAAACAACATTTTTTAACATTTGTTTTTAAAACTTTGATTTCCATATACTTTCCCTTCTTTCCTCTTCCCCACCCCCACTGGGAAGACAATAAATTAAATATAGGTTGTTCATGTGTACGTGTATAAGGCCTACATGAACTGATGGAAAGAAATGAGAGAACGGAAGAAAATAATAATTAAAAATGAGTCAACAAAAGGAGACCTAAAAGTATTGAAGGAAATGATACATTAAAATATGATAGA
>JAQQSW010023814.1:0-10202 GCA_028646575.1 Pseudocheirus occidentalis
ATATATACTTATATTACTTTACTTTTATATATATATTCTTAGCTCTAGGAGATAGATAAAGGAGTTATCATCTGGATATAACTGTTCTCACTTAAAATAAAAGCAATTTGCCCACAGGACCAGACCGGGAGAACTTGCCCTGGGCTCTGGAATCTTATGCTGTCAGAGCTAAGTCTTTTGATTCTGATAAAAGGTGAGAATGAGACACTGAAGGGCACTAGCTGCCGCAGCTGTGTCCTTCGGCTCACTTACAATAAAATAGCTGAAGACGGTGTCTGAGGTTCACTTGGGAGGGGTGGGGCTTTGTCCACTTCCCCCACAAATGTCATGTGTGAAAAACAGCCAGAAGGCCATTTTAGCTGCCTGAAGAGATTGTGAGAGGGAACAATGTAGAATAAGATGGGATGGGAGGTTGAAGCCTGGTTTTGAAGGGTTTAAAATGTCAAATGGAGTCGTTTGTATTAGACTTGAGGTCACTGGAGTTTTTTTCAGTGAGGGAGTGACAAAGCAAGACTTGTTCTTTACAAATATCACCTTGGCAGCCTTGTGAAGGACAAATTGGAAAGGAGAGGGATGAGGCAAGAGAGCTAATTAGGAAGCCACTGTAATAGTACAGATGAGTGTGGTTGAGGTCCAGGCATGAAAAGAGAGAAGAGGAGACGAATGTGAGAGATGTTTTTAAAAGACAAGACTGGGCAACTGGTTGGATATATGGAGTAAGTGAGAATAAGGAGTTGAAGAAGACTCAGAAGTTTAGATCCATGATGACTAGAAGGATGGTGGTGCCATTAACAGAAAAGAAATTCTGAAAAAGGATGGGTTTAGAAGGAAAGGATGAGTTCTCTTTCAGACATATTAGTTCGAACTGTCTGATAGGCGGTTGGTGATGCAGAGAAAGTCTAGAGCTGGATCTCCAGGTCTGGGAATCATGACACCTCAGGGAGCTGAGGAGGTCACCAAAGTAAGAAATTGTAGAGAGAAGGGGATCCAGTACAGAGCATGGGATGGCCCCACAGACTGGTAGCAGGGAAAAGATAATGATCCATCAAAAGAGGCTGAGAAGCAGCCAAATAGGTAGGAAGAGAATCAAGAAAGAGCCGTGTCTTCAGAGCCCAGAAAGGAGGGAGTGGCCAGGTAGAAAGAGAGTGGTTAACTATGGGAAATGATGCAGAGAGGTGAAGGATGAGGACAGAGGAGGGGCAATTAAATATTGGGCAATTACATGATAGTTGGTAACTTTGGAGAGAATAACTCCCAGTTGAAGGATGAGTTTGCAAACCATCCTTCCCTCCAGCCCTCTCCCAGTTCAAGAATTAACATTTATCATGTGCTTATTGAGACCAACTTAAATTGTGCTAAACTTACTCTTTCTTAGCTGTGATAGCAGTCAGAGATGCTCCAGAGAAAAGCATGCAACGAACTAATTTACACTCAGTGCTGAATAATTGATAACAGATCATCTCACCTCTTAAAGGAGAATTTGCCATTTAAGAAGGAACATTGGGGCAGCTAGATGGCACAGTGAACAGAGCACTGACCCTGGAGTCAGGAGGACCTGAGTTCAAATCATGCTTTAGACACTTAATACTTACTAGCTATGTGACCTTGGGCAAGTCTCTTAACCCCAACTGCCTTGCCTTCCCCCCTCCAAAAAGAAGAGAGAGAGAAAAAGAGAGAGAGAGAGAGAGAGAGAGAGAGAGAGAGAGAGAGAGAGAGAGAGAGAGAGAGAGAGAGAGAAGAAATATCACCTTGACCAAAGGAAAGTGATTTCTAATGGTGGAATTTCAGGCAATGTGACAGGCATTTGGGGAAGATACTCTTAGGCAGAATGGGACATTCCAGACAGCTTAAGGCTTGCTCTGGCCAAGAAAACAATTTGCAGATAGAATGCCTTAAGAAAAACAAGGCAGGGAGAGACGGGTTAGAAGCTGGTCTGCTCTGCTCTTTTTTTCCTCTTCTTGGTCTCTATTCTGACTTTTACTTTCTTTTTTCCCTTCCTGACCTCTTCATATTCCTAATTTGGCACTCAGAGAGGTAGTGCAATATGATGGAAAGAAGAATATTCTCAGAGGCCAGTGGGAGTTGGCATCCCACTTCTGACACTTAGTAGCTGTGTGATCTTGAGCCAAACACTTAACCTCTCTGTTCTCCAGCTTTTTCACCTAAATCAGGGATAATGATACTTTCACCTTCTGCCTCACAGGGCAGTTTTGAAGAAAGTGCTTTGTAAACTTTAAATCCCCACATGAATTTGAGTTCTTACACAGGAAATGAGAATTCAGTTTGAAACTACAACAGAGAAGAATGATGCTGGGAAGTGAGGAATCTCAAAGCAGCACCACTTCCTGGGGACAATGATGGCTCTCTCCAAATTATAGCAGAGAATGAGGGGACTTAGAAGTGAAAAAAAATCAATGACAAAAAGTAAGTAAAAGATCTCAGATTTTAAAGAGAAAGAGGTCTTGGTTGTCATTTTGCTCAATGCCTTATTCAATGCTCTCTTCTTACAGATTAGGAAACTGAGGTTCAGAGAAGTTAAGTGATGTGTCCATCCTATCCTATCTGCCTTAATCAGTAGTACAGGCTTGATTAAACAAGCAATTAACTCTTCTGAAGTAAACAACTGGGAATGGAAGAAACACAAAGTAACTTCAGAAATAATGATGATTAAAAAGTGAAGGGCTTCCAAGCCTGACTGGGTATTAGATTACAAAAACACCAAGCCAGAATACTCAAGGACATAAGCGGCAGAAAGCGGGCTGCTGATAGTGGGAACCAATAGCCAATGGCTCCAAAGGAAGTCTTGGAAAGTAATCATAGGTATCTAATGGATGAGCCCATAGAACAGCTTCATTAAAGATAGCCTGAGTGGTTTCAGTATAGGAGTGATGAGCTTCAATTTGGTTTTTAATTTTCTTCCTGCCCTGTTAGATTAGGAGACAGTGAAAAAAAATTACATCATTTCCTTAGGTGTATAGGTCTGGCCTGGAGGGGGAGGTGTGTGTTGGGCCCTGCAAGCTTCTTCTTATTTAGATTCTTGGCTGCATCTGTGATCTCTGACACCCCTAGTTGTTAGAGCTTTCCCTGCCTCTACCATAGGAATGACTTGGTAATTGTTTTGTATTTTGCATTTACTTACATTACCCGAAGTCAAGAACTCTCCCCAGGACTCTGGGTTCACATGGACCAAGTTTGATTCCAAAGGGTTATTTTCTCCCTTTGTTTCATTTTCCCTACCCTAATGTAAAATTCCTCCTCATAAAACAATAGGCATGGCTCATGTCTAGATTTCTCCAAGTGTAGTTAACAGGGTTCCCACTTCCATACGGAGGCTCAATGTCCAATATAGTTATTGAGGGATCCAGAGATCACCTATCCATCCATTCCTCTACATGAAAAGGAAGCTTGTGCGCTCCAACATACTCCTCTTTTGTCATTCCAGGAATGGGAGAGTTCATATTTCTTCCACCACAGAGAATGCCTAAGATGGAAGAGGATATATAGGAACCCATGGAGAAGGGAACAAGTGCTTATTAAGTACTTATTATGTACTAGGCACTGTACTATTTTTTTACTTATTTAATTTCATTTGATTGTATAACTATTATTTCATTTGATCTTTACCACAACCAGGGAGGTTTGTCTTATTATTATTTCCATTTTACAACTAAAAAAACCCCCCAAACCAGAGCCAGACAAAGGTTCAGTGACTTCTTCAGAGTCACATACAACTAATAAGTATGGAAGGCCATATCTGAACAATGTTCTCCCTGATTCCGGGCCCAGAGCTATATCCTTGGCACCACCTAGTTGCCATGAACAAGTGTGACAGCAGAAAGTCTTCAAACAGCCCATTTGACTTCCCTCCCCTCAGCCACATTCAATGAAAGGTTAAGACATTTTGGGCCTGTTTAACAAACACGTCCTATTCATCTTCCATCAGCATCATCTGATCGATTTATAGTAATATCATAGAAGGTTGGCAAGGTCTAGATCTCCTGGCCTCTCATTGACATTAGTCCAATAGCTAAAGAAGTCCTTTTCTTTCTCCAAACAATGATTTTAAGGAAATCTTCTCTCTCTGAGAGGCCAAATACTCTAATGACATCTGGAGGGGCTGTAAAATATTTATTATTGGTGGACCTGTGAACTGGTCTAGCCATTGTGGGAAGCAATTTGGAACTATGGCCGAAAAGTTCAATTAAATTTTTAATTAAACATTTTGATCCAACCATACCAAGAGATCAAATAGGAAAAGAGCATATACGTACAAAAATACGTGTTAATTCTTTTGTAGTGGCAAAAAGTTGAAAACTGAGGGTGTACTCAACAACTGGGGAATGGCTGACAAGATATGCTGTATGAATGTGATGGGACACTATTGTGTAAGAGATAATGAACAGAAGAGTTTCAGGGAAACCTGGGAAGACTTAACATGAATTGATGCAGAGTGAGGTGAGCAAAACTAAGGGAATAGTTATACAACAATACTGTGAAAACAAAAGCTTTGAAAGACTTAGGAACTCTGAGCTATGTAATGACCACCTGTAATTATAGAGGACTCATGATGAAATAAGAAGCCTGCTTTCTGATGGTGAGGTGAGGTGCAGACTTAGTTTTCACATGGTCAATGCAAGCATTTGTTTTGCTTTACATGTTTATAGCAAGAGGTTTTTTCCCTTTTTTTCTATGGGAAAGGGCATATAAGAGAGAGAAAAGGAAGATTTTCATTGAATGAAAAGAATTTAATTTTAAAATAATTTTTAATTTAGGGATAGTCACAGCACCTACCAAAGTTGTTGTAAAATCCATAGGAGATAATGTAATTCTGTTTGCAAGATTAAAAAACAAACACAGTGAAGATATGGTGTATTGTACCCAGATTCTAAGGGAAAGAGGTCAAGAGTGCAGGGAGGACACAAAAACTGGTTGGAACAAACTACTTTACATTCTTCTCTGAATAACTGATAACAGATTGTTTAAATTATGAAGCAGAATTTGTCTTTTAAGTCTCACTTATTTAATGATATGTTTTATTTAAGGCTGTGGCCACCTTAGGAATAATTTGTTATGTTATATTGCTGTGAATGTTGTGCTTTAGTTTCTTGAATGCTTTGCTTTAGTTTATTGCTGAATAGAGAGTTCACTGTACTATGTGATTAGATCCTTAAAGTTTCTCACAGCAGCCGTCCTGAGGAGAGCTGCTTGTGATTGGCTTTACAAATAATGTCAAATAGCTGGAGCTAGGGATGGCTGGCTGCTGCAGAAAGAAATGTGGTACCAGGAAAATGGTGGTGGCTTTCCATGTTGGTGCATGCAGGCTTGTGGTTATACAGAATGACTCTGGGCACAGACTTGGTAAATAGACTATTATTTGAGCCAGACTTTCTGGGAAGCCCTACATTATCCTCCTTTGAATGAGGTGTGTGTGTGAGTGTGTGTGTGTGTGTGTGTGTATGTGCATGTGTACATGTACATAGGTGTCTTCTGCTCACTTGCTGGGGATGGCTTTTTTTTCCTGGTTTCCCAGGAGAACAGATTTCCCTTGTCAGGGCCCCACTTGTTTGTTTGCCTTTCTTAATAAATAAATATTCTTGACTGGTTGACTGACTGAATTTCTCTATGTAGGGCCAAAAAAAAAATAAAGAATTCTGGAGCTAGTCAGGTTGCCTAGGGGGAGGGCTCCTTTAAGATGGCTCCAATGTCACCTTCTGCAGGATTTTCCTTCCCTTTTGCCCCTCTAGCAGGTAGTGCTTTCTTCTGCAAGATCACTTTATGTCTGCTCTCTATGCATTTTATATATGCCTTTACATGTACATCTCTTCTAATAGAATGTAAGCTCTTTAAGGGCAGAGACTCCTACATTTTGTTCTTTGCATCCCTGGTACCTAAAACAATATCTGTCCATCCATCCATATATATGTATATACATGTATGTTATACATGTGCACATATGTCTGTGTATAAACATGTATATTTATCATTTAATCTGTCCTTGATTTTTTTGGTTGAATGCCCGTGAGCCTCCTTCCCAGTTATTATATTCTTGGGCCTGACCTCTATCCAATACTAAAGAGAACAATTTGGGAAGAAGCTGAGCAAGTCATAATATATTTCATTGCTCCTGTCTTTGGAAAGTACCATTCCCATTGCTTTCATGGAAAATTAGTATTAGATTTTGGCAAAATGATACCTGGCTGAACTGTCCCCATACATCCATCTGAGCAAACAAGGTCGCCTGGTGTTTCACAGAGAAACACTGAACAATGATTTCATTTTATGTTGGTAAGTTTGTTGTCAGGTTAAAACTCTTCCATTATTGTCCATATTTTATTGTAAAGCTAATGCTGATTACTGTCAAAAAATGAGTCTACTTCTGTCCTTGGCAATGATAGCCAGTACTCCCTGAGGACAGTTGGGCATCTGCCTAGTGGCCCAGGGTGGGAAACAAGGACTTGATGCCATTCTGGGAGGGAGAGTGAATAGCTCACCACCCAGGGAAATGCTTAGGGGGCTGGCATCCTGGGTAATTGTCCAACTGGCAATATGGAGATTGTCATACTCTGCTTTAGTCACTAAAATCGCTCCTTTGCTCAGGAAAAACTGGTCACTTGTTACATTTAGGATCCAAAAGATTCCTGTTCCAAAACTTTATCAGCCTCAAAAGACTTCATCATAGGCACAATGTGGTATAATTACAGGAGCTTTAAATTATTCTCCTTCTCCTTTCCCCATGGAAAGTGAACTGTCAAATCTTCCCTTCTGATGTCCAGTCTCTCTGTTAATAGGGTGTGACCCTTTAACAGCAAGGGGACTGACGAGAAGTTAGTTTTCCCCAAGTGGAAGAAAGGACTAAAGGCATCATGGGAGGTTCAAGGTTCAGGGTTTGAAGGCCTTTGGGGCTCCATGGACAGAACGGCCTAGACTAGCCCAAACTGCCTGTAATTATAGACAGCTGGAAGCATGTCTGTCACTGACTTGCTTAAGGAATGATCTCCCTGATCAGAATTTTGCTGTTTCCCTGACAGCCCCTGCCTCACTGCTACTGGGATGTGATCAGTCTATTCCTTTTCAACTTCCTCTCATCTCTGCCTTACCTCTCCCTGGGGAATTAGCACCGCTTACCTTCAGGGGTCTCCTACTCTCTGTAAATTGTGTTTACTTTTTGAATAGATTGTGCCTCTAGAAGAAAAGTTGATTTTCATTCAGAGGGCACATTTGTTATGAAGTACTGGAGGGAATGGAAATAGAGAGAAGGACCAAAACCCACCCATGTCCTGGGTCCTTTTCTTTTTGTTGTTTCTGTCATGTCTGACTTTTTGTGACCCTGTGGATCACAGAATATTGATACTGGGCATGGGTTTTCTTGGTAAAGATACTAGAACAGTTTGCCATTTCCTTGTTCAGCTCATTTTACAGATGAGGAAACTGAGGCAAACAGGATTAAGTGACTTGCCCAGGGCCATACAGCTAATAAGTATCTGAGGTCATATTTGAACTCAGGTCTTTCTGACTGCAGGTCTGAAGCTCTACCCATTGCAACACCTACCTGCCTTTTCTTTTCACCTAATGATCTCTTTTCTTTTCACTTAGTGATCTCATTATTTCCTTTGGGTTCAATTAATGCCTCTTTGCAGATGATTCCTAGATCTATATATCTATTGCTTTAATTTCACTCCAGAGCTCTAAGTCATATGTCTTTTGGGCATCTCAAACAAGGTGCCCCATAGGCATCTTGAATTCAATATATCCAAAATAGAACTCATTATCTCTCTTCTCAAATCCTTCTCAACTTTCCTAATAATTGCTTGTCCACTGGCCAAGGGCCTTAAACTTAACTGCAAGCTTATATGATCCCAAAGCCCTTTCCCATTCTGTTGCCCTTCTCTTGATACCCTCAAGTATAATGGCCTTCCTAAAATGTGGTACCCTGAATCCACCAGTCAGCATCTGTTCAGTGCTTTCCACAAAGCAGATCCCATGCCTTTCAGTTCAGACTTGAATACAGTAACAGATGGTGGAGAACATTGGGACTCTACTTCCCTTGTTTGGGATGCTACATATCTTAATTAAAATTAAGATCACATAAGCTTTTTTTGTTCACTGCCATTATTACATTGTTGACTCATAGTGTGTTCAAGATAAATTTCTCGCTGAGAATTACCTCTTTACCCTTCCCTTTGGTGTAACCCACTACTTCCCCCTCCCCACCCCAAACTTTTTCATGTGTTTTTCTTTTATAAAAATACACCAGATCACTCCAACTAGTTTTAGTGACTTCAGGCTATCCAGAAACTCTCCTGTTTTTTCTCTTGTTCCACCACTCCCCACCCCTCAAACCCAATACAGCAATCTGCCTGTATCCCTGTGGTTATAAATCTTCCCTTCCACTTCATCTTTGGCCCCTTAATAGAATGAGGAGAGAGAACAATTTTATCAGTCTAAAAAGAAATTTCCACTTTCTGTACACTTTAGTCCCAGGGTAGTATTTTAGAGACAGGCAGTCTGTTGATTCACTCTGTAGTCAGGGAAAATCATTCCTCTCAAACCTGGCATTTCCCTTTCCTCCCTAATATTTATAGGGCCAGGGGTTAGGACCAATTCACTGTTAGGTCAGTGGCTGATCTTTGTGGCTGCTGTGGTTTCCTGTTCCTTCCTATTTGAAGGATTCAGATTGAAGCTGAAACTACTGGAAGCTGCAGTTCAGAGGGCTGTGTTGCCCCTCACTTAAGTCCACAGGGGGCCCCACAGTCAGTGTGGCACCTCAGGTCATGAGGTAAAGGATGGCAGAAAGCTTTCCCATTTCCCCTGCCCCCTCAGCATCACTCCCCTAGCTCCTGTTACTCCTTATTTGGAGCAGAGAATCATTTAGTTATGAGGCATGCTTCAGAAATTGTCAGAGCTGAGCACAATGAAAGTAGCAACAGCCTGGAAATAGCAGGAATGAGCATGTCTGGGCCCTTCCCTGTTCCTGTCCTGGTCTGATGTAGCTGAGGGATTATATTTGCTCTACTTGGCTGCCACAGACAGAACTAAAAGATTGAAAATGTCAGAAAGAGAGATTAGGGATCAGTATAAGGGAAAGCTTCTACACCTTGGAAGGGAGAATGCCCCATGGCCAGAGTCTACTCCTTGATCTCCAAGCATGGGTCATGATGGAGAAGGAGGGAAAGGTGAGGCATTGTATTCTCAAGCCTAAGATCTTAGGATTTGGAACTGATAGGGAAGGACCTCAGAGATCACCAGGTGAAAAAGGAGTTCCAACCCACATCTGAGTGAGAATCCTCTCTGCCACATTCCTGATGGGTGATCAATCAGCTCCTTCAGAAGGCCTTCCCTAGTGATAGGACATTCAATGCTTCCTAAGGCAGCTCATCTCATGCATTTTTGGAATGTTTCACATGTTAGGAAGCTTTCCCTTATACTGATCCCCAATCTCCTTCTCTGACATTTCCAATCTTTTAGTTCTCTGTGGCAGCCAAATAGAGCAAATATAACCCCTCAGCTACATCATACTAGCCCTTCAAATATTGCAAGGCAGCTGTTATATCACCCTCAGTCTCCTCTTCCAAGTGAAATGGCCCCAGTTCTAAAGACTGATTCTTAAGTGGTATGGTGTCTCTGGTCCTTAAATGATTCTGACCCTCTTCCTGAGGACAGGTTCAAGTTTGTTAAAGTCATTCTTAAAATGTGTTACTCCTAGAACTGAGCACCATTCTTCAAATGTCACATGACTAGGGTAGAAAAAATTAAGATGAATACTTCCTGTGCTCTAATCCCAATCATTCTCTTGATATATCCCTCTTAATTCTAATGCCCTCCTGTTAATTGCCACCTGAATCTCCTGTATATGGCTTGCTCTCTCTGTCTGTATCTCTTCCCTCCCAATTCTCTCTCTCTCTCTTTCTCTTTCTCTCTTTGTTAGACTTTAAGTTCCCTGAGGGCAGGGACTGTCTTTGGCCCCCCTTTGTATCCCCAGATCTTAGCTCAGTGCCTGGCACACTATACACACTTAATCAATGTTTTTTTTAAAATTAATTTTATTATTTGTTTTCTTGTTTACATCATTCATTTTCATGAGATTTTTGAATTACAAATTTTCTCCCCGTCTTTCCCCTACCCCAACCCTAAAACAGCAATCCTACTGTAGAGCCCCTCCCCTGCTCTGCTCTCTTACTTTCTGGTAGGGCAGGGAGGGTCTC
>JAQQSW010023815.1:0-10202 GCA_028646575.1 Pseudocheirus occidentalis
CTTACTGAAAGCGCACCCCAGGACCACCACTCAAGACCCCAATCCAGATCCAGGCCGCTCAACTCAAGAGCCCTTGGCCTCGATGGGTCGCGTCAGCCCCCCTGCTATCTGCAGGCCGAGGGCTCTGAAGCAGCCCAGTGGAAGCCGCTGCAGCTCTCAGCCATTCCTGCTGCTACAGCCGCCTCCCGCTGCCTCCTTTCCCTGGGAGCAGTTTGGCCAGACCCTCTCTTCTCCTCCCCAGTTAGCAAAATCCACTGACCTTTCTCTTAGCCTTTTCTTCTTCTGGCCTGATAAAATGTGGTAGCTGTGCCTCCAGTGCATCCGATCTGCTCTCCTATAGCCGCGATGCCCCAGGGCCTGAGCTGGCTGGGTTTCGGCAGCGGGTCCCAGACTGCTGGGAAGAGCCCCGCCTGCTGTGCTGCCTGTAGCAACAGATGTGCTTTCTGTCTTGTGGAGAGTTTTGGAGCTTGAAAATCTGTTTAGCATCCCATTTTATGAGTTTTTTAGCGTGTTTGTGTGGGAGCTGTGGTCCTTTGCTGCTTCTATGCCACCATCTTCAACAACGTATGATTTATACATATGACGGATGCATACCATGATCCATGTCTGGAATAGCTGCACAAGGTACAGGTCAGCACATGTCCCAAACAATTATTATCAGTAAAAACGGTATCCAATGGGAATGGGAACAGTCTGTTGACACATCTCAATCCCAGAAGTTATCTACACATACACAAGGCAGAGAAGGTGCTGTGCTCTATGAGTAAAGCAGAATTGAAAAAGCTCAAAAGAAATGCAAGATGAGCAAATTTAGAGAATCCACCCAAATGTTCATATGGACTAATTGTGTCCAGCCTGTGGTAAAACATTCCAAGCTTGTATTGCTCTGATCAGTCACAGTGAGACACAATAAAACTTGACTCTAGCATAGCAATATCATTTGATGCTCTTCCAGAATGAAGGACAACAAGGAACCAGCCAAATAAAGGGGGGGGGATTAAAAATAACATTTCTCGAGTATTCATACTGATGGCTGGACTTCAGTCTGTTTTAGGTTCAGCAAATTCACAGCCTTGGTTATATGGCATCTTGTGAAATCACTGTGGCTTTATTAGGGGGGAATTAGACTCCCTGATCTCTCCCTACCAGTCTATCAGTATTTATTTCCATTGCTTTTTCTCCATGTCAATCACAGGGTTCCTATTTGGGATCATCTCTGAGTTTATTCGTTTCTGTCATTTCTTGGATCTTTTCAATACACCTTAACATGCCCAGAGACACATCTGTTGTTTAATCGAAAGGTCTCTCTTAGTACAACTGAGAGTGGAGGTGAGATGCACAATTGGAGGGCTAATACTGTGTCTCATACTTTTGCCATTATACCCAGAGGTTCAAAATCTCAAACTCTCAAAAAGAATTCATCAGGTGCCCAGATTTCAACCTCAAGGAAAAAATCTAAAGCAGACTTTCTTCTGCTCAAGCAGGAATGGGAATCATTCCTCAAGCAGGAAGATTCACAAAACAATAGAAGAAATAGGTTTATTAATAACAGAAATAAAACACCTTGTTAGGGAGGCAGCAAGACATGATAGAGGGAATTCAGGGTTTGGAGTCAGAGACTTCTCTGAATCCTGTCTCTTACTGTGTGACCTCTGTAGGATGGGGGTGGTGGGCAGTCACTTCAGCTTTCTAGGTCTCAGTTACCTCATTTGGAAAATGGAAGTGTTGGACTCAATGACCTGTGAGATTGCTTCCATCTCACTCTACAATCAATAGTAGTAGCCCATTATTCTAGCAAACTACAGTCATACAGGTAGAAGAATCTTAAAACACTTTCCTCTAATTCAGCATTGCCTTAATCTCAGGGCTCAGACCTCAAGGGCTTCAGTGAGAGGAGCTATCACTTCATCAACCACCTTCATCTGGAACTTGATCACTCCCTTTCCAGAATTGGAGTATTAGATGCCCAGCTAAGTAAATGCTAATTATAACTCCCAATCTATGTGCCCAATGGTCTCTCAGCAGATACTCAGTTGAGCAAGTCTGCTCTCACCACACTCTTCCTTTATACAAATATGGATGTGTATTGCACCTTTCCCCAAGTCTCTAGACACCTGTTTCAAAGAAAATTTTCAGAGCCATGAAGTCAAAGGGAAGCCTCTCCTAGGTCCTTAGAGCATCACTGACTGTCTTGTCCCCCTTCTAGTAAAAGCCAGCTCAGGCCACTCAGAGGAAACCCATCGTGTTCTATATGCATCTTCCCCACACTAACTGTGGATCTGGAAAAAGTGACAGCCCTTCATGCATCAGAGCTCCCAGTGCCCACTCCATTTCTTTTTCTCTAGCAAATCCTATGTCTCACTAGTTTTAGTTAATAATATCCCCAGGCTGCCTTTTTGAGTTAACATTCGTGACAACTGGTGAGGCTTCAGGACACAGGCAGATCATTCAAAGGGTCAATGTCATTCCATTCCTTTCTCAAGGTCTTTCCCAAACACAGGCCAGCCTTCCAGCTCTTGATCTGGGCTCTGATTGGTGAGAGTTCTCCATAACTAGCCTGAACCAGACCCACCACGTGGCAGCATTCTGGCCCTCTTCATGCAAAGTCACTGCCAATTTTCCCAATTTTAACCTTTTGCTTTGGGAATAATGATCAAATCAAAACTAGCATTCCCAGAAAGGACATATCAATTGCCTAAATGGTCTATTCTTTGTCCCTGGAACTTTCAGACACTCTATTCATGTTGCCTCTCACTATTAGAATGTAAGCTCTTTGGGGTCAATGAGTGTCCTGCTTTTGTATTTGTATCCCTAATTCCAAAGTATTTGTACAAAGTAAACAATAGATATTTTTTCATTCATTTATATCCTACTCAGCTCCACAAGAATCCAAAGTAGTTCTAAAAACCCTTTTGATGGTGATACTATCAAAATTGATGAGCCCACAAATCAGTAATCTTTGGTGAGGACTCATAATATTGCTCAGCATCAGTCTTCCAATAACTGGCTGCCATTGATGCCATTCTGGCCCAACATTCAAGGCCACCTTATGTGCTAGGCTTTGGTTTGGAGAAGGTGCTCCACTGACCATTTGCTTCTTGACTTCCAGTTTCACATTACATTAAAGAATCATCTCCTGCAATGTGTGTGTATATGTGTATGTTCATGTAAAACATCACTGTCCACCTCCTAAGTCAATAGGGCTCTGGCCCAGACTACCAACCTTGGACAAGACCACTTCCATTTTCTCCCCCCTAGGGCCTTCCCTAGGACAAGCAAGGCATCCTTGACTCCGGACCAGGCTCCCATACTGCTTTCTGGTCCAACCTCTTATGAGGCAAGACTCTGAAGCCTTTGTTCCTGATCTTTAAACCATTCCCCATCCTTAACTTTCCACTTCATTATCGCTATCCTCCTCATTTCTTCCTTCCTGTTGTTCTTCTCCAGAACATTCTTTATCTTCTCCTTCTGGGTCCTTAGGAATGCCTGCTCCATAATTAACAAATTCCTTGCATCATAAATATTTTTAATCCCTCCATCTTCTGGCCATCACTGAGACATTGCTCCATCCTGGCATCATAATCTCCACAGTTGTCATTGCCCCCTTTCTAGTACAAGCTACATTAACACCCCAAGTCATTATGGATCCTGTTGGAGAAAGTTGGAATGCTCTTCTCTCACCGTTATTACTTCCAGTCTTACTCTATTTCACTTTCACTGAGCAACTTCTCCTCCACTGACATTCAAACTACAATTTATCACACAAAATGACCCTTGAGGGTGTTATTTACTGACACTCAGGATATTCTCCTTCCTTCTTCAATGACATCAGTGCCAGGCTTCAAATGTTTCTTCCCTACTCCATAATAGGAGGATTTGATATACATATTGACAGACTTTCAAATTCTGTAACTTTGCAGCTCCTCAATTCATTCAATGCCCATCACCTGATCTCCTGCTCCACTTCAGCTGTTCAGAAATGGTGACATCCCTGATTTTGTCATTATTTAGAAGTCCCCCACTTCCTCATTCAAGAAATCTGAAATTATCTTTGTAATCATGACTCTTTAACTTTCTATCATTACCTATGCCTTAAGATCACTAAATCTGTTCTTTGGATGTACTGGGATTTCTATTCCTTTCATTTCTTTCCCCTGTCTTCATGCCATCATGGACTACACTTCCCTCTTTTCTTGAGCCCTCAGTGAAGTCAACTCTATGGTATCTTCTGTGCTCAAATAATTCGTCCCCTTGTCCTATTACTAAGCACACTTTGCCAAACCCAAGCCTTTGTTTGCTTCTGCCATCTATTTCTTTGCTTTGCACAAAACTGAGGAGAGCAGAAGGAAATTACAAGATTAGTTCTAACTGGGTTCCTTACAAACTTATCTTACCTAATTTCAACTGGATCCTCCCTGCATCAAAGCAAATATTTTATTCCTGTCTAATAAAATCACTGTCCCAATCTCTATGGAAACCATGCCAAAATTTCTCCTTTCTTCTGATGCCTCCCATGGAATCCATTCACCACACTCTTTCACTTGAAAGTTTTTACCACAAAAATTAAGACCATTTGCCAAGAACCCCCCAATCCTTCTTCTTAATTATGACACCAGAGGCATCTTCATTTCTGTTCCTGGAAGGTCCTAGACTTAGCCTGTCTTGTCAGGGACTTTTCCTTCACTCCATATCCCCTGAACTGCATTTTCAACCTAGATAAAAGTGGTTTGGGCTTTTACATAAGTACAACATTTCAATGGAGCATCAAAGTCACTACAAATTCTCTATCATATTTTCCGGAAGACAGATACTTGGTTTTTTGTCATTTTTTTGCATGTAGTTCACATAGAACAGTGGTTTTCAACCTGTGGGTCAGGACTCCATTCGGGCATTGAAGGACCCTTTCACAGGCCTCACAGGGGTCGCCCATCACATATTTCCGATGGTCTTAGGAACTGAGATACCACTCCTTTATCAGTCTCCAGGTGGGTCCTCCTGCATGGACATATGCCCACATATAAGTATTAAAGGGTTGTGGCATTAGGAAGGTTCAGAACCATTGACACAGAAGCTTCTACTAAAAAGCAAAATATTCTATATAAATGTTTATATACATATATTTATCATCTATGTGTATATAAAGGATAAATAAAGGAGAATTGTGAAGTATCTACTTTGTTTCAACCTGTTTATCAAAACAAAAAATGTTGCTATGAAAATACTGGTGATCACAGTGCTTTACTTTGTTTCTTTGACTTCCTTGGACTATATATCAAGTGTTCCACCTCTCTCCCAACTCCTTTTCCCTCAGTGTTTTTAAATAAATCATTATGTTATCTTCAAGCCTTGGAAAACCCATGTGATTCACCCCCATTTGTTAATTTTAGTCTCAGACATTTGGCAAATCATTGCTCAATATTGGAATGCACACTGGTTTTGTGGCTTTTTGTAGAGATTAAGGGACCAATTTGATGACTGTTTCTGGGACAAACCTAACCCTCTTTTCTGAGCTTCTCTTTGAGAGGTTCCTTTGGTGTCATCACATCAAAAACAGAAGACAAAAGCCAACCCATTTGGGCTGGTACATAATACCTGGCATGCATGTGGGATGATAAGGAAGCCACTCCTAGGTCTAGTGGAAAAAAATCAGGAACACTGTCAACTCTCTAATCACTAGTATGCACTGTGTACCTGTTGCTCATCTATGCATCCTGATTTGTATTTGTTCATGGAAAGGTTTCCAGGTTCACTGGAAAGATGCTGCTTTTGGAATCAAAGGAGGTGAGTCTCAATCTAGTTTCTGCCACTGTCTAGCTGAGGAAACTTGCCAGTTACACCTAAAGCACAATTTTCCTTAACTTTCAAATAAAAGGGCTGGAGTGGATGGCTTCCAAGGTGTTTTCCTTATCTATGATGATTTTATTGCTCTAAATTATAACCTTTGGGCATGATTGAATTCCTGAGAAATATTTTTCAGAGTATCATGAGTCACAAGTTAACAGCATGTTGACAGAAGTTAAATAAAGTATAATGAGGTTTACAAACAAGACAGTTTCTTGTTTAAATTTCTTGAGTGGGAGACATGGCAAGTAAAGAAGCTACCATGACCAAAAACTTTGTCTAGTGGAGCTAATGCTCACCCATGGGTAGTCAATGTGTTCTCATGGAGAAAACACTATCTTTGGAATCAAGGAAATGGGCTTGTTCTGTACTCTTTTGTTTGATATTTCACTTTGAGTAAATTCCTTAACTGGTCTAGGCCTGAGTTCTTCAAGGTCTATTTCATTTCCAAACCATCTGCAGAAGCAGTTACACTAGAAAGGGATAGTTTAGGAAGTTACAACTAGCTTTATAGGATAAATGCCATTTCCTTGAATGGAAAGCTGGAAGGTACCTTCTGATAATCATGTAATAAAATGTTTTTTTTTAATTGCAGCAAAAGAAACTCACCGCTGTTGAGGAAAAAGCATTATTTTGTGCATGAGATAGGAAAGGAAGCATTGAAACCTGTTGTCCTAGAATATCTTCAACAATATGCACACTGATACATTCATAACAATCTTTTAAACACTAAATGCCATACATACACATCATCATTAGTATCCCTCAGGACTGAGCCAGGAGCCTGATGTTTTATAGGATGCTCAGAAGCAATCGTGTCCTAGATGTGCACCTGTGAATTTAGTATTTTGATATTTCTCTACAACTTGAGGGCAGATAATATTTGGGTTTTGCTTTACCTTTAGAAAGAATTTAATTGTAGTGTGAAGAGAGTCAGCCTGAAAGCTTGGAAGGTATGACTTTAAGTCATGTCTCTCACATGTCCTGGCTATGTGACCGTGGGCCAGGGACTCAAATTCTCAGTGATGAAAGCAATTCTCTGAGATGCTATGTGCTACAGAGAATAGACAGAATAGCATGGGTAAAGGAAATTTTCTCACTTCTGAATTCATTGATATACCAATTAAATTACATCTAGTCGCTATTCCCACCTATCCCCAGAAACTACTATGTAATCAGTTTCCAGTCCTTTCCTTTCAATATCCCTCACCTCTCTTCTAATACCAGCTAGCTAGTAATAGCAACCACAAGAGAGACTACTCAGGAGAATGAGATGTTTATAAAATTCTGAGGCATATAATTTCTGGGAAATATAATCATTTTATTAATAAGGCCAGAAAACTATCAATAAAAGAATGGTAATTTTGGGCAGTCAAGACGGTGGTGTAGAAGCATGAAAACTCCATGGATCACCTTATAACCTCCTCAAATACCTATAAAATATGACTGTAAACAAACTTTAGAGCTCCAGAACCCAGAAAGTGAGAGAGAAACACAACTCCCACTGAAGGTAGTCCAAAAGGCAGACAGGAAGGGATCATTGCAGGGAAAAGGGAGATGAGACCAGCCCTGCCAGAACCAGAGGTTTTAGCCCCAATGTGACCTGGATTGCCTGCAGCTGGAGCATTCAGGAGAGTGGATCACCAACACAGAGGAGGTTTCCAGAATTATCAACCCATAAATGCCAAAGGCAAAGTAAAAGGTCAGTGGAACGTGCCTGAATTTGTGGGGGAGACAGACAGAAGAGCAGATCTGGCCCTCTGCCCCTAGAGCCAGCAGTGATGGGAGCAGCGGCCCTGCAGCCACTTCCATGCAGCTGGTTCAGAGTGCCCAGATTGCAGATTGCAGGAGGGCCAAGCAGCCCTTCAGAGGCCAAGTGCTCTTGAACTTGCCCAGATGTGGACCACTGTCTTGGGTGGTGGTCCTGAGGTGTGTAATCAGGGATCTAAAGCTGGTGGGACATGTACAGACAGTGGCCTCCTAGTTCCTCCAGCAGCTGTGAAAACCTCAGTGATTTAGGATGAAGCTCTTCCCTCTGGAAGCAGAGTTCTACAGGGGCAAAGGGCCCGAAAGTCAGGTAACTGACTGAAAACATAAGCAAGAAAAGATAGCAAAGCAAGCAAAGCCATCATACTTTAGAGTCCTTTTGGGGGGACAAAAAGGTTCAAAACATGTAATGGGATGAAGACAACACAGTCAGAACTCCTGCACCAAAAGCTTCCAAGAAAAGTACAAACTGGTTACAGGTCACAGAGAAATTTAGGATTTTGAAAACCAAATGAGGGAAGTGGAGGAAAAATTGGGAAGAGAAATGAGAATGATGCAAGAAAAGCATGAAAAGAGAGTCAACAACCTGACTGAAGAAAATAACATCTTAAAAAATAGATTAACTCAAATGGCAAAAGAGGCCCAAAAAGTCAGTGAGGAGAAGAATGCCTTAAAAAGTCAAACTGGCCAGATGGAAAAAAGAATCTCAAAAGCTCTCTGAGGAGAATAATTCTTTCAGAATTAGAGTGGAGCAAATGGAAGCACACAACTTTATGAGGAATTAAGGTACTATTAAAGAGATCCAAACAAAAGAAAAATTAGAAGGCAATGTGAAATATCTCAGTGAAAAAAACCACTAACCTGGAAAATAATTGCCTCCAGGAGAGGCAATTAAAAAAAATATTGGACTGCCTGAAAGCCAGGATCAAAAAAAGAACTTAGAAAGCATCCTTCAAGAAATTCTCAAGGAAAAATTGCCCTGATATTTTAGAACCAGAGAGAAAAATAGAACTTGAAAGAATTTACCAATCACCTCTTGAAAAATATCCCCCCCCAAAAACTCAGGAATGTTACAGCCAGATTCTGGAGTTCCCAGATCAAGGAGAAAATATTACAAACTGCCCAAAAGGAACAATGTGAATAATGTAGAAACATAATTAGGATAACCCAGGATCTAGCAGCTTCTTCATTAAGGTATAGAAGGGTCTGGAAAATGATACTTTGGAGATCAAGGGAGCTAGGATTAAAAACAAGAATCACCTACTGTAAAGCCAAGCAACAGAATATTCATGAAAGAATGCTACAGTGAACAGCTTTTAAGATTCGGATTACACAGTAGTAGTGAACACTCTGTTTATTCCATTACAAATCAAGATTCAGTACAATATTCACAGTTCAATATTATATCACAATATTTAGCACAGTATTTACAGAAAGTCACAATATTTAGAACAAGGAACAGAAGAAGAATCACCTGGTTCCCCTAAGGGGGAAACCAGCTTAATACTTAAAGATTCAACCAATCAATTCACCTGGTTTCCACTTAAATAACAAAAGAAGAATCACCTGTTTTCCCTAAGGGGGAAACCAGCTTAACACTTAAAGATTCAATCAATCAATTCACCTAGTTTCCCTAAGAGGGAAAGCAGCTTAACACTTAAAGATTCAATCAACAATTCACAACATACTGATCTTCCACTCATGGGGCAACCATTAACTTTAGTCTCCAATAAAGTCCTTAGAAAACCACACAAACGTTCCACCCCTTGATTTCCAACAAACCTCAGTTTAGTCCAAGGGGAGACCTTTTCTTCATTTTGACTCTGGATGGTCTCTCTGATTCCCTGGATCCTCTTCCATGGTCCCAGCTCCCTCTTGATTCTGCCAGACAATCACCTAGATTCAGGAGCTGCCAGCTGCCAGCTGCCAGGCTCTCATCCAGTCCTCAGAGATAAACAGCTCCCAGGTCCTTGTCCAGTCCTCAGGGCAATCCTTGGCACACACTGAAGTTCACAGGGTTCAGCACTCCTCAAACCCTTCAGGACTTCTCTTACCTGGAACTCAAGGATCAGCCAGGCCATGAACAAGCAAAGTCCCATCCTGTTCATGTTTTCAGTCAGCTTCCAGATACTGGGAGAGGAACACTCTCTCTCTCTCTCTCCCTCTCTTTTTCAGCTGACTTCATTCTCCATGAATCTTCCTTCACTAAGGAGCCAATTCCAAATTCTTTCCTCTTTCTCTAAAATTCTTTATATAGAGCACTGGCCTCCTGTCTCAGCCAATAGCCTTCTTCCAAGTCAACAGGGGAATTCACACCTTTTCAACAATGGACTGAGTTCATACCTTCTATACTTAGCCCTAAGTTACTAGGTGCTACTTAGCCCTAGGCTACTAAGTGCTAAGTATATGATAAATTGATTACTATTACACCTACCCAGCAAAACTGATATAATGTTTCAGGGGAAAATATGGTCATTCAATGAGGTGGATGACATTCAAGCACTCTTTATGAAAAAACCAGAGCTGAATGGCAAGTTTGACAATCAAATACAAGAAGCATGAGAAGGTAAACAGGGAAAAGAAATCATAAGGAA